>JAODGA020020242.1:0-13558 GCA_027574885.2 Drusilla canaliculata | reverse complement strand
GTTAGGTTCGAATATCTTAAAAACCTACCGGTAACTATGTTTGAAACTTTCAGAATCTGTTCTCAGATAGTTACCACACATCTTCTAAAAAATTGAGTTTATTCTCAGAAATTGTTTCAGGGATATTCTCACTCAAAGTTGGCTAAAGAAATTTGGTGGCGTGTGGCGTACGGAGTTTAAGTTTGGTTAAGATATATCAAAAACAAATTTGTAATTTTATTTAAAACTTTCAGAATATGTTCTCAAATAGTTAATACATATCTTTTTAAAATTTGAATTCTTGCATAGAAATACTTTCTGAGATATTTACAGTCAAAGTTAACCAAAGAAATATTTTGGTAAATAGTTGGTAGATTTTGATCAATTTTTTTTTTCTAGATTGTTCCTATATTTTGATTTCACAACCCCGTTGATTACGCTAACGTAAACACACATTTCGTTACGGAGCACGCGACCACGTAAACACTTAGTTTAAGCAGCACTCCCAGAAATAATATCCACGAGCCGTTACTGCTTAGGTTATATAGAATAAGTTAGCTTAGATTAGGTTATGTAGAATAGATTAAATAACACATTTATCAGAAATAATAATGAATTAGAAATAATTATTTGTGTTCATTACTACATATTTTCTTGAGATGAGTTAAATTAAGTTAGCTGGGTAAAGTTAAGTTGTCTTGAATCCAGAGCCGAAACTACTGGTGTTTCGGTTCAGCACCGAGCCGGCTGGTATTCGTAATAGTTATGGTTCTTTACGCAACGGGACGGCTAATGATTTGTGCAAATGACGTGTGTTTGAAGTTACGTGCGGAACTAGTAACTACAAAGTACGGAGCAAAGCAGAAATGTTTATTGGCAGAGTTGGGTACAACTTTATTTCGCTTAACTCGTCCGAAAGAAAACTTCACATAAAGCATCTTTTAAGATGCCGCGTTAATTTTATTAATAATTAATGTGTCAATTTTAAAAACATGTCCTTCAAAACAAATCCTATTCGAAATACTTAAAAATGAACCGCAGTTAAATATTACCAAAATTCGTCTATTCCTTTGTGAGATGTAAAACTCCAGCTCTGAAGGGCAATGTTGGAGAAAAACCTACAACTTGGAAATACGTACAAAATTATAAAAACACAAAATATTAAAAAAAAATATCTTATATATAATTGCCTTAAAATGTGTGTTGGTTTCTTCCTTATACAGCTACACCGCTTGACTGATCTTAACCAAATTTGGAACACACATTACTTTACTAGAGAAAGGTCATGACAACATTTTTCTTTCGAAAAAGTCGGAAAATAGTACTTTACGCAACGAGTCAGGAAAAATATGAATACACAAGTGTTTTACCCGTCTACATTGTGTATTCATATTCATCTTATTGTTAGTCCTACAGGCTAGTTCATGAGTCAGAAAAAAGATTTGCACTAGCGACGTGTGCGTAGAGTGCGAGCGAGGCGAGTACTATAAATAACAGGGCAATTGTTTATTGATGAGTTTTACCTCACATTCGGACAAAGTATGCAAAAAATTGATTTTTGGAATAGAATTTCGTGTGTAATTGTTCCGGAACGGCTGTTCAAAGAGAAAAATGAAAATTTCTGAGTAGAAACTCTGAAAATACGAAAAATCTGAAGAAATTCAGCATTATCCACCAAAAAGTATTAAATCATGCGGAAAATGCAAATTTTTATCAGAAAAAGAATTCAATTTTTACGGGTTTTCAGAACTTTCCATATTCCGACTGTAGGGGTAGTAGGAGTTTGGTTTCGCACCTGGATTGATTAGGTTAGGTTAGGTTGGATTAGGTTAGGTTAACTTAGATTAGCTTGATAATGAAATGTTTACAACAAATGTAGGATATAGCGAGATCTTAAGTAAATGATATTAATTCTTGTTGATATATTGTTTGTTTTAAAATACATGCTACTTAATTTTGAAAAAATTTAAATGTCTGATAACAATTACGGTTGAAAATATTGATTGTTTTTTTTAAATAAACGCCATTTAATTTACAGGAAATTTACGTTTCACATCTATCTATTACTGCACGCATAAACCATAAAGATTTTCAACACATCGTTTGTCCTCGTACCCCCATTTTAGTATAATATAATTTAGATTAACCTAACCCTACAGGATAACCCTTATGTATAATTGTTAATTTTATAAAATCGTTTTCTTCTCAAAATAAACTAAATCATCTCCCAAATGGTAAATTCGTAAATAAATCATGTTGTGATATTAACAATATGTATAAAAACAACTATTTTGCAACATCCGGCGCCAGACGACAAACAAACACGTACACAAATAGTAAATCAAAAAATGTCGCCGCTTGATTGCGTTCACGCGTTTGCGGTAGGCGCAAACTAGCGAATTGGAATCATCGGAGGAAAAACGGGTCGGGAGGTTCGCGGAAATAGCTACTTACGGCGCGGCGCGCATCGACTTGTTTCGGTTGCATAATTGCGCGTAAATCCGTCGTTGATTTCATTCTCTTTGTTCGGCGCGGTCGTACGCGGCGCACTGCCTATATAAATGCGTTTGCCCGACGTGTGTGAGTGTGTTGTGTGTGTGTTGACTGTGGCGTGCGACCGGGTGTGCGCGGCTCGGAGTATTTTTTTCCTCTCCAACGCCGCCGCTCTATTATAAAACGATGACTTATACCTGGCGTACGTGCGAATCATGAGACCGCTCGGCTGCGCGAGCCCCGCAATCGCTGCCATCGTCACCACACACCACGCTTTTGTATTTGTACACATCAGCGATATCCAACTCGGCTTCGTCCCACACGCCACACTAGAAAAACAACGAAATAAATAATTACCCAACGTACTAATAAGCATAAATTTAATTATTATACTTACACCAAAGATTGTGTCATAATTTGTAGCAAATCTTCATTGAATTAGGTTAATAATATTATGAACATATTCAACTTGTCATTACATAAGTCGTTATTGTATATGCCATGCACCGAGTTGGCCACCGTCTAATCAGCTTCAATGCCGTTTCGGCTCCGCGCCAATTCGGCTCTAATCTTGTTAGATTAGTATAAGTTAAGGTTAAGTTTGGTTAGACTAGGTTTGCTTAAGTTAGGTTATATAAAGTAGGTTTGATGAGGCAACCTAGGTTATATAAAATAGGTTAGGTAAAGGTAGGTTAGCATATAGAATAGGTTAGGTTAGCATGGGTTGGGTTATATATAACAAGTTAGGTTAGCTTAGGTCATATAGAATAGGTTAGGTTAGCATAAATTAGGTTATATATAACAAGTTAGGTTAGCAAGTAAGTTAAGATTAGGTTTGCTTAGGTTAGGTTATATAAAATAAATTAGGTGTGCGTAGATTATATAAAATAGGTTAAATGAGGTTAGGTTAGGTTATATAAAATAAGTTTGGTTAGCTTAGGTCATATAGAATAGGTTAGGTTAGCATAAATTAGGTTATATATAACAAGTTCGGTTAGCAAGTAAGTTAAGATTAGGTTTGCTGAGGTTAGATTATATAAAATAAATTTGGTCAGCTTAGATTATATAAAATAGATTAAATGAGGTTAGATTAGCTTAGGTTATATAAAAATAAGTTAGGTTAGCTTAGGTCATATAGAATAGGTTAGGTTAGCATAAATTAGGTTATATATAACAAATTAGGTTACCAAATAAGTTAAGATTAGGTTAGGTTAGATTTGCTTAAGTTAGGCAATCTAAAATAAATTACGTTAGTTTAGGTTATATAAATTAGGTTAGGTTAAGTTAGCTTATATAGAATAGGTTAGGTAAGTTTAGGTTATAAAGAATAAGTTAAGTTGTATATAATAGGTTAGGTTATATAACTTAGGTTGGGTTATATAAAATAAGTTAAGTGAGGTTAAGTTAGGTCAGCTTAGGTTATATAGAAGAGGTTAAGTTAGCTTAGGTAATATAGAATACGTTAAATTAAGTTACGTTAAGTATATGCTTTGATTTGATTTATATCAGAAATAATTACTTGAATTCACTACTACTTGTTTTCCTAATGTGAGTTAAGTTAGGTTAAGTGGGTTAAGCCGAATCAGCGCGGAGCCGACACAGCTGGAGCCGAAACGACTGGTGCTGAAACGGCGTCGGAGCCGAGCCGACTGGTAGTCAATATTTATAGCTTGTCGTGAAGTGGGCTCGGTGTACGCACACATTCATCAACCGTACGACACGCCAAAACGTAAATTACCTTCACGCGAATACGCCACACACACACACACACACACTCGTATCTCGCATAGCAAGTATTGAAGATTGAAACGCGTTGGCCGTGGTTGCGCATGAAACTCGGCCACGCTGAGCTAAGCGCGCTTATGATTAATACCAAACACCTTCTTGCGGCTGCTGAAGAGAAGGTGTGTGAGTAGGCCGCGCGCAGGTAAGTGTGCTACATGTTTAGGCCGGTGGTCGATGTGTCGAGTTTTTGTGCGTCACTTTTTTTGGAGCGTAGTCAAGTGTACATACTCGAGTTGGACGCATGTCCCACTACACTACAGCCACACATTACACCTGCGTGCTGTTCTTGACTTTGCTCGTACTTTCAATTTGCAGATTGCATCAAAATTTCGCATAGAATCGTTGTTACAAATTCGTATAACAGGCAACCAACATTGCATATTCTAAAACAAAACTTGTTACTACCAGCTTGAAACAAGCTTTGTTTCAAATATTATAAGCTTTTTTAGCATACCCAAAGTGAGGTATAACCGATCAATAAACGATGCAGTAACGCCTACTTTAATTAGTGGCGGTAAACATTCAAAACCTCAAATACACGTCGTTTGCGCAAATTTTTATCAGACTCGTTGCGTAAAGTATTATATACACAATTATTAAACGAATTTTTTCACTGATGTAGCAAACATATAGTTAAATTGTTGTTTTATATAATGCCTATGTTCTCTTATTATATTTAGAGCCAACTTGGCTTTAGCCAACACAATTGCGCAATTAGCGTTTCGGTAGGCGAAATGTCTCTCGCCACGAGTTGCTGTAAATCACGTCATCGACGTTTGCCTGCGTCCAAAACCAGACATCCTGGCCTCCTGGCCGCTCATTTGTAATTCAAATGCCACGAATAAATTATAACCTCAACGCGCTCAACGCCCAAAAGCCCCCAAAAATCGAGGTTATGCTGAATCAACTTTATTTAAAGATTTAACAAACAAAACATGAATATTAACAAATAAGTAAGCTTAGATCCTTATATGCCTATTGTTTATAGGTACTCAAAACAAATATCTATCATGTAGTCATATTTAGCTAATAGTAATTGTACCATTTATAAACGATTTGCCAAAACTTTAGCGTTTTTTGTAGATGCATGGATGCAAACTCATCGTGGGCAAATTTTTCTTATTCTTGAGGTCCCTTTCCTTGCGGAAGTGCATGAGATAGAACAAATTGTGTTCGAAATCTTTATGCACGTTTGCAAAACCATACCGGCTCAGGCCGGTAATGAAGGTGTCGACTTTATCAAAGCGACTTTCAACTTCGGCTATCATCAGCGTTCCGCTGTAATTATGTTAATATAGATTATAATAAGTAAGAATTAGATTATGTTTCAGGAATGTTACATACCCAACTTTGAGGACACGATTCGCTTCAACGAGATAGTCTTGTAGGTTAGTTCCCATTAAACTGAGACAATAAACAGCGACATCTACGCTGTGTTTCTCCAGAGGCACGTGTGCCATATCACAAGCTGTGACTGTTTCATTTGCGGCGACCAAATCAAAGGAATGTACCTTCTGTTTCACCGCTTTTGCTAATTCTGCATCGCCACAACCAAAATCGGCGATAATCACATTTTCTGGCCTAATAATCAAATATTTCAATGATATTAATTTACAAGTTATACTTTCAAGGTTATGTAATACATACATCTTTTTGATGACTGCAATAATCTTTGAGAGAGGATTCATCGGCCATTTTTTCACCTGTTGACGATATCCTTGATGATATGCAACAAATGCGTCCGGCTCCTCTTCGAATAACTTCACCGCGCCTGCGCTGTCCTTGGTGTAAAGCTCTTCGTTAATGTAGCGAAATCTAGCGGATTGTAGACGATCCATCATTCTAACACGCAATGGTATGTTGGTTGCAGGACCATGTCGCGGTTTCTTCACCTTTTTGCTTGGGCTGCTCTCCAGCAAAACTTTGCTGAGTTTTGCAACTTTCTTTGCATCAGCTCTGGACTTTGGTGGAGCAGATGAACCATTTACAGCTGGCACCTTCCTTGCCAAGAGACCAGCAATTTTGATCTTGGTCTTCACCTTCTTCTTTGCTGCTTTCTTGATAACTATTGAAGTTGGTGACAATTTTGGGGACTTTGGTTTTTGTGGTAATGGTGTGTTCTTTTTTTTAGGAGGTGTTGCAACTGTTTTAATTGATTTAAGAGGTTTCTTCTCTGGAGATTTTTTCTTAATGGGTGATTTCTGTTTAATTGGTGATGCTTTAGAAGTTTTTGTTTGTACTTTATTAGGAGTTTTGGGTGACTTTGCACCCTTTTTAGGAGTCTCCAATTTTTGTTTTTTAGTAGGTGTTGCAATTATCTCAGTGTGTTTTCTCTTGTTAACTTTTGGTGTACCATTAGTCTGTGGTAACTTTTTCACAACCTCCTTAACCTTTTTATTAACAGCTTTAGTAACCTTAGTAGGTTTCTTAACATTTGTTAGAGTTTTTGCTGTTTTTGGAGAGGTTTTCAAAGTTTTAGTTTTTACCTTGGGAGACTTTACTTTAGGTGTCTTTTCCTTAGCAACTTTTACTGCCTTTTTTGGTGTTGCTTGCTTTGCATTAAGTTTAGGCGACTTTTTGGGTGATGGTGTTTGTTTTAAGGCTTTAGTGATCTTAACTTTCTGCTTCTTAGCAGGAGACTTTTTCTTAATAGTTTTTGAAGCTGGGGAAATTTTAGTTGCTTTCTGTTTTTTTGAATTCTTTGCCTTAGGACTCTTCTTTTTATGTTTGCCGGCCTGACATTAAGACGATAGTATATTGTAGCAATACAATGTAGCAATTAATGGATAAAGATAATTAATGTGTACTTACATTTGCAAAGGCTTCAGAGGCTTTATCGCCTATTTTATTGCCTTCCCAATCCGGTGTGGCAAAGTTCTTCATTTTGAGTGCACTTTTTATTGTAGACTAATGTATGATTTGTTGGTTTACAACATTTACAACCGCAACTTCTAACTGCGCAACATTAGTCAGATATCATTCGCTATAATGCTTCATTTAACCTTAAAAACTCATGTGCATGGCGGTCATTGCGGGCATGTTGCTTCAAAATTGAATTTTTTTATATAACACCACTTATGTATTCGCATTATCATTAAATCTTTATAACAACAATGTTAGATTACGGCTTAAATGTTAATCATAGTTAGTGCTTGATTAAATATATTTTGTCTTAATTAGATGTACGTTGGGAAGCATATAACTAGTTCTTATTATTATCTAACTAAATTAATTTACTTAGTAATGATCTAAATCTATAACTATTAGTAATTACGTTTTAAATTGCGTACATTTTTGGATATCATTAATTTTTATAAATAAATTTAAGCATATATGAATGTCAGCGTTACATAAAATAAATTTAACATATTAGTAAATGAAGAAGTCTAAATTTGAGTGAAATTTAAATTTTTGTATAATATATGAAATTATAAACATATATAACACTATTACTGGACAGACAGTATTCTGGATGGTCTTATATACAAATAAAGTAAGTATATTTACTGCTATATAAATTTAAATGAGATTTAAACAGCTTTTAATTTTTTGTATTTTTCGTTGTCTATTTTAACCTCAAACCTTCAGTTTATGTCTGTAACAGTTTTCAATTTCTAGCTGTATTTTAAATACACTAATATGATCATTAAAGTGAGTACAGCGTAGAACGGAAAGCAAAGGATGACGCATGGATAATAATGTTGACAATTTAAGATGCCACACGCCCAAAATCCGAATCTCCAAGAAGCTAAAGACACCTACACAGCTGTACAGCAATTGTCAGAGATTTTGGACACTGGCTTGGACCCCGAATCACTCTCGATCTGCATGCAACTCTTGGAGGCCGGGATCAATCCGGAGGCGCTCGCCACATGCATTCGCGAGCTGCAGAAGGAGATGGCCAGCCTGCCAGCAGGCAGCCTCAGCAAGGATGACTTGGTCAACCAGAACAATTAAAAACATCACAATGTTCGACAAAAATATTTATTGTAATTGTATGCTTCCATTATTCAATTGTTAAACATTATTCTGTAATTATAATTCATCCTTATGCTTAGCACTGTATTTGCCATCATATACCTTATTCTCTATTGTCACACTCTCACATCTTTCCTGATCAATGAGGTAATCCTTTGCTGTCCATGCCTGAGAGCCATCTTTGAAGAGAAAAATAGCTCTGTTGTCATCCACCAAGTACCTTAACATTTCAGTAATATGTTGTAGAAAATTTCTTTATATAGAATATAAACATTAATACCTTTCTGCTTGAATGTGGTTGTTCCAAAGGCTGCTCTGCCAAAGTTTGGTGACTTCCTCAGTTTCTTCTCTGCTGGGATTGTTTGCAACATTGACAAAAGTCATCAGGGTCCTGCCCTTTTTGGTGGCTTGCAGCATCTCTTCTGGTTTCTCTGGATTCATTTTTGACATATCAATTTGGGCAGCTGGTCTTAAATGCTCTGGCAATTCATCAGCTTCAAGAGGTTCTTCATCTTCCTATTGATGAATAAAACAAATAACAAGACAACATAAAATTAACATAAAGATAAAATATTTTGAATATTACCTCCCATTGATCTAGCAACCTCTCCATATCAGCATCTGTATAATCTCTGATATCTTTTTTTGCCCATTCTGGTTTTGATTCACTTTTCTTTGCATCAATTTGTGGGAAAATCAATGTGATTAGGAATGTTAATAAAATTAGTTTTAATGTAAACATTTTAATGTTATTAGTATTGATTAGTAATATTCCACAAAAGTGTGTACTAAATAGAAACGTTTTAAGATACCAATTGGAATGTTGAGTATATTTAGTTGGATCTAGTCTACAAGATTTGTGCATTTGGTTAGGTTAGAAAAAGTTTATGATAAGTTTATCGTTATGTATTACAAATTGCTATAATATAAATAAAATTTTAGTAATTTCAGTAAATACATAACAAAAAATAGAATAACAATCAAATCTATTTTCTTTAATTTTTGTTCATAATGTAATTTCTTCTTGTTAATATTTTAGGCAACCAATTATTCACTATATATCACTTTACTTTGTTTTTAGCTGGAATAAATTAGAAAGTAGTAGATTACAAGCTCTAATTATACAGAAACAGTACGCAACGAGGCAAGCAAAGAATTGTACAAACAAAGTTACTATAGTCGCAGTAGGATGTTGTTTCTGTTTCATGTCAGTCAAAAAGTCAATACAAATGGAGATTCGTGAGGAATCGTAGAAAAACGTGGAGATTCGACCAACCACAACGCAGCTATGGTTATTCCCACTAGTGAGATTTATTTTACCTCGTTTGCCGCCACTTATTAAACTAAGTAGGCGTTATTGTATTATTTATTGATTAGTTATATCCCACTTTAGAGCAAGGTAAGCGAAAAATTCTGGTTTCCACAAGCAAAATATCTTTGATTATGTTCAAATAAAACAATGTTTATTTAATTAAACTTTATATTTTATAATATGTAGTATAAATACATACTGTATAAACTAATGCTTCTTACCACTAAATTTCCTGACACCAGCCTTACCACTTTTAACCCCAATCGGTCGGAAATCACGCTTGGAAGCATTCGTCTTCTCTGCATTCTTATTACCTGTGCCTTTCCCACCCTTATTACCAAACTTACCACCTTTACCCTTATCAAATTTATCTTTCTTAAACTTGCCTCCTTTACTGCCCCCTGCAAAACTACCACCCCCATGCTTATTATCACCAAATTTGCCTTGGCCATCATTACGTGGCCGCTTCTTATACGAATGGAAGGTCTTCGGTCTCTGGAAGCCCGACGAACGCGCACTGAACAAATCCTTATCAGGCTCCTCACCCACTTCATCCCTATAGTATTGTGCATCATCATCCTCTTCCTCCTCCTGCCATTCCCCGTCGTCTCCATGTCGTCGTTTGCGTGTTTTGTCTTCGTTGGTACTTTCGGTAGGCACATTGCCTTCCTGCTCTTCATCACCCTCGGTTTTCTTCATTCCTGCCAGTGATTTCTGCTTCAATGCTTCCTTAGCCTGTTCCTTGCGCTTGGTGTTTTCGTCCTGTATTTTACGTCGTTTTTCTTTGAGTTTACGCTTGGCTTCTCGAGACTTTCGAATAGCTTCTTTCTCTTCTTCCGTTTTTTCAATCAATTCGTGGAAGAGCACCTCGCCGTCCATGAGGCCATCTTCAATCTTGATAAGCTGTAGTGTCATACGTGGGCCGAGTTCGGAAAGACGGATTGACGACTTGCCATGTTCAATGTTGCCACGGGACGCCATTTTCTGGCTGAGGGTTACGTGCGCGTTAGGGTCGTCTTCAGCTTCACTTTCTGATAATAATCCACTTCTACAAATTAGAATATTTTAAATTTAACACACAAAATCAAAAAAAGTTGCTTTAAAATGTTGTAATCATCTCAATGTTTAATAATTCATAGATTTTATAACTTTTTAGTCTATAATTATGTTTGTACCATCTAAAACACATTTATTTTGATTTTTGAACAATAATTTTTCAAGAATTGGAAAATATAAAGTTCCTCTTATACTCTAAACTTAAAAAAAAATCTAAAGAAACATGTTTCAAAAAATTATTATAAACATGAAAAGACAATTTTCTTTAGAAAAATCTCAAGAATTTCATAATTCTCATCCAAATTGCTTCCCAATTAACTGATTTACCAGTTTATATCTTTAATCTAAATATTAATAAAAGTGGTGTATGTAAAACATTTATAACTCAAGAACAACTAAACCAATTTTTATCATTCTTTCTTGGTTTGATTTGTATTTGTTAAGAGAAGGAAATTAGTCATGTTTGTAAGACCTATTATAACTCAAAGACATATATATTCAACTCTGATTATTTTTTGTTTAAATGTCTTTGATAAGACAATTGGTGTTCAAATATATCCCAGCAGAACAAAGTTAGCAGAGATAGCAACAAATGATAAAAATTAATAAAACATTACTCACTTTGTAAGAAACTCAGAAATATCTGTACATCTAGCAAGATTAGGTATCTTTCCAGCAACAACCTTCTTCACACCCTTTGAGATCCCCACAGGCTGGACTTTAATTGTGTAGTGTCTAAAGTCAATCATCTTGGTCTCAGTAACATAATTCAACATCACCACCCTCCTCACAGTGTTCAAGTCAACTGTTTGCAGATTCAGTGTGGGGAACATATTTTGAAGCATGGATGCCATCAGCTTGAACTGCATGCCTTCTCCAGAGAAGTTATTCAGCACAATTAATGGTGAGTGCTTGAATGCAGCATCAACCACAAGTTGCTTCTTAAGACTGGATACCACATCCCTGGCCAGTGAGAACTCATGAACTTTGAATGACAGTGTTGGTCCTCTTGGTATCTTTCCAATCTTCATGTATATGCCATTTTCTGTTCTAGAGAAGATTGTGAGATGTGTGACATGTAGTATACCTGCTACATGAACAAAATCTTTTATTGTATTGTTCTTTCTTTCCTAAAAAGTATGTTATATATGAATATACATAAATAATGAAGGGGTATAGGTTACAAGAACATTACCTTAAGTGCAGAGGCTGTAAAAGGTTCCATTACTTTACGAAAATCTTTAGTCAGTTCTTGAACAAAACCTCCAGTTAATCCTTTGTGAATTACGAAGGAATGTGGTGCGTTTACCAACTCATCGGGTTCGGTGAGGACTTTTGTGTTGTTACGAACTGATTTTCCACGTCGCTTTCTACCCATTGTGGTTGTTTGGATAAATATTTATAAGTTTTAATTGCTTTAATGTTTAGTCAATGTATTATCTATGGAGTCACTGAAATTGGAAATTACAGTCACACGCGACTGGAATTTAAAAGTTTGTGGGTTATGAAGTATATTTACACATGGGTGTATATAAAGTTGCCAACGTTGCATAACAAGTTTTATATTTGACAATTTTAAGTACTTTAATATTTAAATTTTCAAATATTTCAAATTATTTTATTCTAAATTTCCCCTATCTTTATATTGTCAAATAACGTTTCTTTGCTTTTCTTGTGTATTTCTTCTTTTTTACTTAGTTTTTCTTGTTCTTTACTTTGTTTTTCTACTTGCTTCTAAAATGTTCTTTGACTGGCTCGTTTGTTTCTATATTGTTTTTTACCTTAGCGGATGTTGTGTTCTTTATCCTCTAGAATAACTTCCACAATTTTTTCACAAGCATACTTTCTTCTTTACAAACCTATTGACAAGACATAAAACAAAATGAATAAATGATTTAGAGTGCCATGTACATTCAGTACATTTTGTAAAGTCAATTGACAAGTTTCATGCTATTGCTTTGTTTTTCTTTTATGATCTTTCTATCCAAGTAGTCATTCTATTAATTTTAACAGCTTCGTTTCTGTTTTGACCAAGTGTGTTATTTTTATTTCACCTTTTACATTAATACAAACAAAACGTGCAATTTAGAGAAATTTTAACTGTGAATTTGTTAGAACACTAATTTAAACTAAATTTTTATTATAAATGAACTAGTTGTTAAATAAACACAATTCTATCCCTACAAATCTAGAATGTAATTGATGTTACTAAAATGCATGCACATTGCATTTTCTTTAATTACTGTTCACGTTAAAAACGAAATTATACATGCTAAAATTCAAGATAAAACGTAATTTCTAAGATTTGCTAAAACAAATAATATACAAAAATAATAACTTTTTTTTTTTATAAAATAATAAATAGTTTGTATAAAAAACTTGTTTCCGCCCGGGGTCGAACCGGGGACCTTGTCCGTGTGAAACACATGTTTATTTTTTCAATTTCAAGACATTTATTGGTACTTTTTGTACATACATATAATATTTACAATTATGCAACAAATAAGTATTTCCAGCATACCTACTTACATATTTAGTAAGCTTACTACAAATAATTTGTTGATCAGTACATTGTTACATTTATTTGGGTTTTTACATAGTTATTTGTTATTTCTTAGTTTTGGTTTATTGTTTTATAATAGGAAACATGTGAAGAAAAACCTATATTTTGTTATCCCATATTCGAGTCGAAATGACTGTAAGCACACTTTTACACTTCGCTGAAGACAGAAAGTGATTGGTAAGGCAGCTTTATTGTTTGTTGAACATCCGCTCGTGTTTTGATGATATTTTTGATTAAGGGATTTTTATTAATTCTGGTATTTGCATAGAACTTTTCGGCAGATTCTAAGATATACTCTTTGATTGGCTGAATATTTGCCTGTTTATGTAAGTCTCTTATTTTTGTATATCGATCTGCTCGCAGTATCATACGCAGACATTTATTCTGAAACA
>JAODGA020020202.1:0-12701 GCA_027574885.2 Drusilla canaliculata | reverse complement strand
TTTTCGATGTTGTCGTAGAAAAACATATATTCTATAATAATTTTAATATTATTTTGTTTCAAAATAGTTTATCTTAAATATACGCAATGCGTGTTTAACGTTACGAGCGTAGCAAATAACTTAAAAATATTAAGCAAAACACAAATGTTTACTGGCTGAATTGTGTACGTTGTTTTGTTTCACTCCTTCGAAAAATCACATCTCACATGCCAGAAATTTTTAAAAAGAGTTTCTGAGCTTTTGTTACACTTTGATATACATCACTAGAATTTGACCATTTACAACGCCGTTTTGGTTGTTTGTTCAACTCGTAGGGTAAATAAATAATAACGGATATTAGTGAAACTATTGTTTATTGATTAGTTATACGTCATTTTCTGGCAAATAATGGTAAAATATATTTCTGCTGGAATGTTTCTTATTTATATTTATAACACCCATCCAATAAATCTAGATACTTATCAAGAAAACAAATTTATTTTTGAAATATAGGCCACAATAAATCGGTTGCCATGCTATAAAATAAAGCCCTATGCCACTATTCTATAAGGCATCGATCAAACATGCAAACGACTTTTTCTACGCAATCTGCCCCCGTCAACCTATGACAACAACATATCATACTATCCGCATAAAATCACAACATAATATAATCGGACAGCATAATGCAGTACGAGAGAAAGCTTTCAGGAAGCGTATCGTCATAATCACCGTGGAAGATCGTTGCCTTGCTGCAGGCTGACGACGCGTGAAGTTTTTCTTGAGCAAAGTGTGTGTACGCGGTTGTGTGTGTTTGTGTGTGTCTGTAGGTGTGCAAACAGCTTAATAAACCATGAGTGAGAAGCCGCGAAAGGGCGAAAGCAAAAAGCCGAAAATGGCGCAGAAGCTGGCGGTGCTGGGCGGCGTTCGCAAGCTGGTGATGGGCCCGCGGTCGGAGAGCGAGGGCACGATGAACGTACGTAATGCGCCTATAAATATAGACGCCGACGCTGATTAAACATTTAACGTTGTGAGATTTGGCGCTTCCAAACCATCCACGCGCTGGGTAGTTGCAAAGTTGATATTTGGTGGGGATAGTCGGCAATGAGGACAAGCGCGAAGTGATTTTGCAAATTTGCATCATCACTTCTAAAGAAACTTTTTTGACATGGGTGTTTCCTAAAAGTCCACGTCATTCTAGCATGCCTGCTGCTAACGCACATGCCATTTTTTGTGAATGGGCGTATTCGCTATTAGAAGTTAAATGACCTAGAGGTCATTGAACTCTCGACTAGAACGTAAATGTGTGGTGACATTAATGATCACTTACTCCGGAATTACGTCGATTTCTGATTGTATATTCATTTAGAAACTGTTCTATACATTATTGAATATTATTTCAATATAGGCGTGTCATAAACGTCACGTGATTCCAGTTACCTACTACTAACGCTCATGTACGTTAGTGAACAAGCATCATTGACTTTAAAGTGTCAATGACTCAGAGGTCATTGAACTTTTGGCTAAAATGTATAGAACTCTATTCAGGTATATGCAGGTGACGATAATAACTGTTTACTTTGCAATGACGTCGTTTCACGATAGTAGAATCCTTCTGAAATTGTTTTACATATTATTGAATATTATACAATTTCTAATCAAGTTGAGAAAACTACGTTTTTCTTCGACAACATTGAAAAATGTTTATATCAAAAGTGTAAATTGAATCATAAGAAGCTAAATATTGTACTGAATTTCAATTCGCACCGGTTGCTAAGCAAGTTGCTAGGTAACGAGTGCGATATGAAATATTTCGTGTTCGGTCTGCTGTTTTTGATAACAAATACTAAAGTGGGTTAAACAATACAATGTCAAACAACAAATGTCATCAGTTTGTTACAGTTTGTGCATTACAAATAATTTTGTAGTTATTCCCAAGAAATCAAATGATAAATTCATATTTATTTTGATAATTGTCGTTGTCGTAGAAAAATTATAGTATGCAACTCACATAAAATAGCAATTTTGCACTTGTTTGAATTGCAACTCTCGCTCTCGGCTCGTGTCGCAAACTTTTAAAGACGTGCAAAATGTGTATTATTTTGTGCTAGTTGTATAATATACTATTATTTGACATAAATATATCTTCTATTCTAATACTGCAATACAAATATTGTAGATTTGCCGTGAATTTCTATGTGCTATTCCACTGTAACATGACTTTAACATCTAGTCTCATAATGTGCGAATGGGAGGCCTATCGGCACGGATATAATGCATGAACAGCCACGATAAACTAAGAAAGAGCTAGTATGTATCCATTTGCTGAGAGCCTTATCGCGTTACGTGCATAATTTAGCGCTTGATGTACAGGAATCTTTTACATAGCGCTTCCGTGCCTGGAACCGTGTCTACACCCAACAAAATGCTGAAATTCCAATTTTTGCACAAAACTTATTACATAAACAGTAGCTATTTAGAAGTGATCGTACCGTTTAACTTTAAATTGGAAAACATACCATCGATCAATAAATCTTACTCCATGTTACCGTAAAGTATTGTTAGCAAATATTATTTATAAACTTGAGGAAATTCGAAAAGTTTTATGCCTGCAACATTAGCAAGCGAGACAAACGCTGACAGCCGACAATGGGGTCGGCACGGTGGAACGGAATGTGAGACACAATGCGCCGGAAGGTGACTATTTGCGAGAGCTGACAGGGAAAATGGGTTTTGCGTCGCGCGCCGCAGGAAAGTTGTTGAAAAGTCTTCAGAAAGTTGCGGCCCAGCTATTTAGGCAGGCGAGTGCTGAAAGCCCGTCGGCGGGAGCGTCGCGTGTTTGCAATTTGCTTTAATTGCAACCTGATGCAGTGGTAATAATAAGCTGCTATCAGTGTCACGTTACAAGCTTAGCAGAAAACAAAAGATACACCTTCGGATTAGTTACGCCGAGGCTTTTATTCCGTACAGATACAAGCAAACCACCCCAGATTTCTCAAGAACTAATTACGATAAAATAAACAAACAATCAAATAAATATGTTTGTAAGCGGTCCACATGTAGAAAACGGTGATTCAGATACTGAAGATGACAGTGACTTGGACCCAGAGACGATGCTTCTGGTATTTTGTTGATGTTTTTCTTTTTTTGCTTGTTTTTCTGATTTTTAAAGTAAAATAAATTGTTTCATTTCAGCGACGGAGAGAGGAATGTGAGAGGAAAGCACGTCGCGGTGAAATGGATCCCAGACTTGAGTTTACTTTCCAACTGCTCATGGACGCGACCAAATTGACACGGCACGAGATAATGAATCACGTATTCGAAGGCGATATGGTATCTAATAAAACCAACACCACAGCGATGTTTTATTGCTACGGATATATGTTTTTATTTCCAGTTGGATGAAATAAATCAATTGTTCCTTCCGCAAATGCGTTCGAAGTTAATGTGGTTCTATCAGGATATGGAGGAAACAGACGAGGTCCCAGCTGCGGAGACATCCAAGCCGCGCATGCTGCAACCTGGTATGAGTAAGAATTCTCAAGCACCACCACCGAAGCAGGTCGTTATGAAAAAGAAGCTATTTTTAACCGACGGCTGGGATGTTCCCTTAACTGGAATTTGTGTCTATATCTTCCGTACAAGCACAACGAAGCAATTGCCCGAGGAAGGATTTCACAAGGTATCTCTTGTGACTTGAAACACAACAAGGCAATAAAAACCCCAATAAATTTCCTTACAGGATTTGTACTGTGGCGTAATTGATGCAGAAAAAATCGGTTTAGTAACAACCATAGAGCGCATTATCGAGCATGTATTCATGGAAGCCTTGGCCCATCCCTCCCTGGATGCTGACGATGAAGCCACCAATTGTCCGATGATAAAAACGCAACTCTTACCTGGTTTGCGATCGTTTTGTAGCGCGTTGCGCGTTTGTGAGGAAGTTGCCGGACAGAAGAATATATTCGACGACAGCCGTCTTATGGTGTCACAATACACACTCGACGAACTCACGGAGATGTCGAAGAATCCCACGTTTATTCGACCGCTGGAAATTCGCACGAAGGTTTGGATAAAAAAGCTCACTGAAGTGCTGCGAGAGAGCGAGCAGATTCGACGGGAGACAGATTCATCCGGCCCGCAGGACGAGCTCGAGTATTGGAAGAAGCGCGGCGCGCAATTTTCCCAAATCGTTGAGAGTTTACAGGGCGGTGAGGTACAGAAAACCATTCTCTGTCTAGAAATCTCCAAATCCAAGTTTATCAAGCAATGGGTAGCTACAGATAAAAAGATAACGTTTTGCTACAACGAGGCAGTTGATAATGCAAAATATATTCAATCCTTGGAGAAAAATTGCCACTCATTGTATTTGGACGATCCTGTAAAAATGCAGGATTCCCTGCTGGGATTGCTGCAAACTGTCAGATTGATACATAACGTCTCGCAATTTTATAACACTTCGGAACGGACATCTGCACTGATGGTCAAAGTACGTAATAAATTACTAGAAATTCTTTTATATCATATTTTTTATAGATCACAAATCAAATGATTGAATCCTGTAAAGATTACGTTAACGATCGGGGAACTCAAACAATCTGGTCCCAAGAGCGTAAAGAAGTTAAAGAAAAACTGCTGCATTGTATTCAATTAAATGCAACTTATCAGAAAACTTACCGAATTGTAAAGGCGCAAGAGTTGATGCCTGATCAGGTGCCTTTCAATTTTTCCGAAAATTACGTCTTTGGAAAGTTTAATGGATTCTGTGAACGTTTGAAGAAAATTATTTCCATGTTCGATGTTATTGACGATTATACAGGTCTTTTTAATCGTCGAATGGAGGGACTCTTATTGGGTGATAGTCTCGAGGATGCGATTAAAAAGTTCGGCGAGATCAAAGATGTTATAATGAAAAAAACCTACGACTATCTGGATCAGAAAAACATCGCGTTTGATGTGGATTATCAGGCGTTCAGGCAGCACGTCGAGGCATTAATCAAACAGCTCGCGGCGGTCATCGAAGCGAGCTTTAATACTGTGTGGGAAACGCCACAGGGCATTAAATTTCTCGTCCGCTTCGAGAAAGTCGCTATAAAAATTCCAATCACAAAAATGGAGGAAAAATACGCACGTATTTTAAAACACGCTGAAAAAGAAGTGGAAAAAATCATCAAAATGTATAAGAAACAAAAGGACGATCCACCAATCCCAAAAATGTTTCCTCCCATTGCTGGACGCATTAAATGGGCGAAATCCTTAATTTCCCACCTGGATGAACTAATGGATTCCATAAAAAATCACGCTGTACTTAAGACATTGCCAGCTACGAATGATCTTATTAAACGGCACAGAACTGCTGATCATCTACTTAGAAACTACCAAGATGATATTATTGCAGTGTGGATGAATCAACACGTTTCCGATATTGATAAATGCCTAAAACGCAAATTGCTAACGCTCTGTACGGAGAAGAACAGACTAAAGGTCAACTTGCAAATTACCATCCCGCTGCTAATCAGAGAGAGCGATCTGATGGCCAAGATGGACCTGCCAGTGCCAGTTATCTGCTTCACGCTCTACAGCCGCCAGGAGCATTTTAATTTCATCCACGACTCGCTCCAGTTTTTAATTAAGGACTTCCTTCGGGCGGTCGAGTCGGTGAAGGCGGAAGTGCGCCCGCTGTTCCTGCCGCATCTGGATAAGTTAATTAAAATAATCGAGCCGGGGTTGATTGAGTTAGATTGGGTGTCGCCGACTGTTCGGGATTACATCAATGATGCTAATGGCGCTGTGGAGCGCTTTCAGGTGTTGGTCGATCGTGTGAATGACGTGTATGTTAATCGAGTTTTGGAGGTTTTGAAGAAAATGCAGGAAACCACGCTGCTGGAATTGCCCGAAAAAGGCACCACATGGACGGTTGAGGAGTTTAATGATAAATTGGAGACAATTTGCCGCAATGCTGCTGCCGACTTGAACAATAAGAGCATGATGATTGAACGAGCTGTCGAGGAAATTTTATTGTTAGTCAAACAAGCAAAACTTGTTAATTCTGATTCATCAACAGAGGAATTTTTTACTGAAGGTACTAATTATGGTTAACCAATTAAGACTTATTAATTTTGAAAATAATAAATTTAGATCATATAGAAGTTCGTCAGGAGTTATCAGGTAATCAGCAAACCGATTGGACAGCAATTGATGAGTGTTTCGAACGGCCACAAGTTTTGTTCGGGAACGGTCTGAGCAAAACTCTGCAGGAAATCGTAAAAAACGCTGTGAGCGAAATGCGCCGTTATTACAGTCGGAAAGTGGTGGATGTATTGGTAAAAATAACAAAACAAGGTCTAGATGTCCTCCGTAAAACCTTTACGAGCTACGGTACTTGCCCAAATGATTAATTGCGTTGAACATTTTCATTCGATTACGTTCCAGAGGAGAAGCCAGAGCAGGCGATCTTTCTGCTCCAAGCTGCGCTGCTAATACCCAAAGTTTCGATCCAGCCAAACTTGGAAGACGTGCAAGAAATTGTGAGTCTCGCTGCTAAGCACATTACGTCTGTGGCGAAAGGAGTGGCGCAATGGGCGAGCGGGAAAGCTTCGGTAATTACTCGCATTAGTGCAATGTTATCGTATTAGTCTTGTATATATGTAAACCCAAAAATAACGCATTATTTTCTGCTTTTTTAAACAACAATATTTACCCACAAACATAATGATACCCTGACCCAATTTACTCACAATTATATCGCATTTACACTGTACATATTCTGCACATCCATTGTATATACACACAATATGTCTTAATAAGACATCAGCAAAACCAACCGGTTGGCGTAAGCTAGCCGGACAGAAAAACACACTCATGGACATTGTCTCCAACATAAACAAGACGCAGAAAGGCCCTACTAAGGTGAAGGATGAGGACTTTCGAACACGTCGTCGGCGCTTCTATCGTCTGACGACCGAGGAGAAACCAGCGTTTCCCATTCAGGCGAAGAACTTTTACAATCACGTGCTGGAGAATAAAGAGGTCATAAAAACGCTCAGTCTCTTGAGCGTCTGCATTCTCGAAATGAAAAAAGTATGTCAATCGACCGTGGAAAACACGTTTGATTGAAATAATTAATGTGTTTACAGGAAATGACGGCTTTTATAATTCAATGGCGTCCGTACAGCGTACTGTGGAAAAACGAAAAATCCGCCAGAGAGCTACAGCAAAGCCATCTTGGCGAATTTGAGGATTTACTCGAAAAACATCATGAATTAAAAAACAAGCTGGATACCGAACGTGAAATTCAAGTTATTGGCAAGTGTCTTGCGATTTCCACAAGTAAACTCAAGTATGGTTTATTAACAGAGATTCAATGCTGTACACACAAGTAAGTTAATTATAATTTTAATTTTCTCTTAACATTAACAAATCCGGTATTACACAGTTTTTGTTCGAAATCATCTCTGAAACCACTCTAAATTTTGTTTTCAATATAAATTTATAAGTTTATAAACTTTATATAAATCCATAAACTTGTTTATTAGTTATTTATGTTTTTCATAGATTGAAGTGCAAACAAATAAATAGAAGGCCACATAAACTTGTCCGCAGATTTGCTAGAAGCTCATAAAATGTTTTATTGTTGTTTACAGAATAGGGCAAGCGTTAAAGAAGAAATACAAACGTGAGATGGACTATGTTTACGCAGTAATAAACGAAATGGAACGTAAAATCGATCAGCCCATCCGTGATTTAGACGACGTGCGCTTGATAATGGACAATTTGAAGAAGATACGTGACCAGGAAGTAGACATGGAGTTAAAAATCGAACCTGTGGAAGAGGCGTTCAATGTTTTGAATAAATACGAGATCAAAGTTGAGCGTGAAATCACCGAGTTGGTTGATAATCTCCGCGACACGTGGACCCAATTGTTAAAGCGTGCTTTTCACGTGCAGAACAAGCTGCTAGACATGCAGCCGCAGCTGCAGGCGGAGCTCAAAGCAAACCTCGCGCATTTCAAACAGGACAAAATCGATTACTGCAACGAGTATCGCACCGCAGGCCCGATGCAGGCGGGCCTCACGCCGCGCGAGGCCTCCGATCGGCTCATCCTGTTCCAGAACCGCTTCGATGGCATGTGGCGGAAGCTGCAGACGTACCAGAGCGGCGAGGAACTTTTCGGCCTGGCGCAAACCGATTATCCGGATCTGGCGCAAACACGCAAAGAGCTCAATCTGCTGCAGAAGCTTTACAAACTCTACAATGACGTTATTGACAGAGTAAATAGCTACTACGATATTCCATGGGGAGATGTGAACATCGAAGAGATCAATAACGAACTGATGGAGTTTCAAAATCGCTGTCGAAAGCTGCCGAAGGGTCTGAAAGAGTGGCCTGCATTCTTTGCGCTGAAAAAGACCATTGATGACTTTAACGACATGTGCCCATTGCTAGAGTTGATGGCCAATAAAGCGATGAAGCCACGCCATTGGCAGCGGATCATGGATTCGTTAAATCACATCTTTGAATTTGAATCCGACGGTTTTTGTCTTAAAAATATCCTTGAGGCACCGCTATTAGCTCATAAAGAAGATATTGAAGATATTTGCATTTCAGCAATGAAGGAACGAGATATTGAGGCAAAACTTAGACAGGTTACGAATGAGTGGTCAGTACACGAACTTACTTTCCAAACTTTTAACAATCGCGGAGAACTTTTGCTGAGAGGAGATACAACAGCTGAAACAATCGGCCAACTTGAAGATAGTTTAATGATTCTTGGCTCCCTCCTTTCTAATCGTTACAATGCGCCTTTTAAGAAACAAATCCAACAATGGGTATTTGACCTGTCTAACACTAACGAAATTCTTGAACGTTGGTTGTTAGTTCAGAACATATGGGTTTATCTAGAAGCCGTTTTTGTTGGTGGCGATATCGCCAAGCAGTTACCAAAAGAAGCAAAACGTTTCGCCAAAATCGATAAATCATGGCAGAAAATAATGCAACGTGCTCACGAAACACCCGGAGTCGTAAATTGCTGTGTTGGCGACGAACTTTTGAAGAATCTCCTCCCACATCTACAAGAACAACTTGAACTCTGTCAAAAATCACTGAGTGGCTACTTGGAGAAAAAAAGAATGATGTTCCCTCGATTCTTTTTTGTTTCCGATCCAGCACTTCTAGAGATACTAGGTCAAGCTTCAGATTCCCACACCATCCAAAATCATCTACTAAGCATCTTCGATAACACTCGATCGGTGAAATTCCACGACATTGAATATAACAAGATGATGGCAATTATCTCATCGGAGGGTGAAGTTATTCCGCTGGAGAAGGCTGTAAGAGCCGAGGGCAGTGTGGAAACATGGTTGACGCAATTATTGAACACTTCACAAGCATCCCTGCATTCTATCATCCGGACAGCTAATACAAATATCAACGATCCCAATTTCTCGTTCTTGACTTTCCTGGATAAAATGCCAGCGCAAATTGGTTTGCTGGGACTACAAATGATTTGGACACGAGACGCGGAAACGGCTTTAATGGGCGCAAGACATGATAAGAAATTGATGCCCGAAACAAATAACAAGTTTCTAGAGCTACTGAATACTTTGATCGATCAAACAACAAGGGATTTGACAAAAATAGAACGTACCAAATTTGAGACACTAATTACCATACACGTTCATCAACGTGATATATTTGACATTTTGGTAAGGCACAAACTGGGTCACCTTAAATGTGAACTTGAACAAATTGTATATTTTTAGTGTCGTTTGAATGTGCGTCATGTAACCGACTTTGAATGGTTGAAACAATGCAGGTTCTACTTTAAAGAGGAACAGGACAAAACGCTGATTATTATCACCGATGTAATTTTCTCGTATCAGAATGAATATTTAGGTTGCACTGATCGTTTGGTAATTACGCCCTTAACGGATAGGTGTTATATTACATTGGCGCAGGCACTGGCGATGAGCATGGGTGGTGCTCCCTGTGGACCCGCAGGCACGGGCAAAACGGAGACGGTGAAGGACATGGGCAAAACACTGGCCAAGTACGTAGTTGTATTCAATTGCTCCGACCAAATGGATTATCGCGGTTTGGGGCGAATCTATAAAGGGTTGGCGCAATCAGGCGCGTGGGGCTGCTTCGATGAGTTCAATCGGATTGAATTACCGGTACTCTCTGTTGCTGCGCAACAAGTTGCGGTTGTGCTATCAGCCAAAAAGGATAAAAAGAAATCGTTTGTATTCACCGACGGTGATATTGTTGAAATGTGTCCTGAATTTGGTATTTTTATTACTATGGTAACTTCTAAACACTTATCGCAAAAAAATTAAGAACCACAATAATAAAAGAATATTTTTAGAATCCTGGATATGCAGGAAGAAAAGAATTACCTGAAAATTTAAAGATTCAATTTCGTACTGTTGCTATGATGGTTCCAGATCGACAAATTATTATCAGAGTTAAACTTGCAAGTTGTGGTTTTCTGGAAAATATAACTCTAGCAAGAAAGTTTTACACTTTGTACAAGTTATGTGAAGAACAGTTAACCAAACAAGTATTATTTTGTTTTCATTCTATGGTTTTATTGTAAATTACATTGTAATTATTTAAAGGTTCATTATGACTTTGGTTTGAGAAACATCCTATCTGTTCTTCGAAGTTTAGGAGCAGCAAAACGAGTAAATAACAAAGACACTGAAAGCACTATCGTAATGCGCGTCTTAAGAGACATGAATTTATCAAAATTAATCGACGAGGATGAGCCGCTTTTCATATCGTTAGTAGCTGATCTCTTCCCTAATCAGGCTTTGGAGAAAACAGCTTATCCAGAATTGGAACAGGCAATCAATGATGAAGTGGAAAAAGCTGGATTGATTAACCACCCTCCATGGGTGTTAAAATTAATTCAAGTAACATTTTCCAATTAATTTATTTTATGTTATAAAATTTTGTAATTGATTTCAGTTATACGAAACCCAGAGAGTTCGTCATGGTATAATGACTCTGGGTCCCTCAGGAGCAGGTAAAACTGCATGCCTGCAAATTTTAATGAGAGCTTTAACAGAAATGGGATTCTATCACCGAGAAATGCGCATGAATCCAAAAGCAATTACAGCGGCGCAAATGTTCGGGCGGCTGGATGTCGCCACCAATGATTGGACCGACGGGATATTCTCCGCACTCTGGCGCAAAACACTAAAACTCAAACATGGGGAACACGTATGGATTATTCTGGACGGACCTGTCGATTCAATCTGGATTGAGAACTTAAACTCCGTCCTCGATGATAACAAAACGCTGACACTTGCAAATGGTGACCGTTTATCGATGGCGCCAACTTGTAAAATTATGTTTGAACCGCATAACATTGACAATGCTTCACCGGCGACTGTTTCTCGGAATGGAATGGTTTATATGAGCTCGTCGGGACTTAATTGGAAACCTGTTGTCACAGCCTGGTTGAAGAAGCGGAGTCAACGGGAGCGTGATGTATTTGACCCGCTGTTTGACGAAACGTTCCTGCCTGTTTATTCCTGGTGCACTCAGAATCTTAATTTGGTCATGAATGTTTTACAGTGTAATATCACTCAACAAGTGCTGTCTCTTCTTGAAGGACTAATACCGGTTCAAGTGGAGGAGGAAATTGAGGATAATTCGAAACAGGATGACTTGGACGACGAACTTGGGGAGGAAGTGGAAGTGAAAGAAGTTGTAAAACTTTACACCGAAGAACACTTGAAGAAAATTTACGTGTTTGCGATAACTTGGGGACTGGGCGCATTTCTGGAAAATGAAGATCGACAAAAGTTTGATTCCTATTTACGCTCCACGTATAACTTGGATATTCCGCCAGTAAACCCAAAAGTGGTAACTACGTTATTTGATTATGTTGTTGATACCGACGGTAATTGGCAGCCTTGGACTAATATGGTGGCAAATTATGTTTATCCGGAAACAAGTAGCCCTGACTTTGCAGCGATTTTAATCCCAATTATTGATAATGTTCGTATAAACTATTTAATCGAATGTATAGTTAAACAAGACAAGCGTGTAATACTAATTGGTGAACAAGGATCTGCTAAAACGGTGATGATGAAATCTTTTATGAAGAGTTGTAACCCTGAGCAGTATCTCAATCGGTCTTTCAACTTTTCAAGTGCTACTACGCCATATCAATTCCAAAAAACTATTGAAAGTTACGTAGAGAAACGAATGGGAAGTACATTTGGTCCTTCGGGAGGAAAGAAGATGATTGTATTCATTGATGATATCAATTTACCAGAGATTAATTGCTGGGGTGATCAAGTGACGAATGAGATTGTACGGCAAACTATTGACATGGGCGGTTTCTACAGTCTGGAGAAACCTGGTGATTTCACAAGTATCACGGACGTTCATTTTGTAGCAGCTATGAGCCAACCTGGTGGTGGTAGAAATGATATTCCATCTAGACTTAAGAGGCAATTCAATGTTTTCAATTGCTGTATGCCTACTGATCAAAGTATTGATAAAATATTTGGCATCATCGGACAAGGGCACTATAACCATAAACGAGGGTTTTCCATTGAAGTTAGAAATATGGTCAAAAAGTTAGTCCCTTTGACCAGGTTACTATGGAGAATAACAAGACAGAAATTATTGCCCACACCTGCAAAGTTTCACTATGTTTTCAGTCTTCGTGATCTTTCTAAAATTTGGCAGGGTATGGTTGGTACTC
>JAODGA020019932.1:0-10956 GCA_027574885.2 Drusilla canaliculata | reverse complement strand
TCTCGTAGCGCGTCGGGGTTTTTGCGTGTCGCACACCACGCTGCGTTTTGTGTGTGCCACCGCCAGACCGCCGACGACGACTGAACGGGGACGAGTGGCGAACCGGCCGGAGGACCGCGGGGAAGTGCACGCGTGGGCGGCAAGTGGCGGCGCGCGCGATAAGGAAATTCAGAGGGTTCGCATGTGCACGTCCCCGGAATGGGGTCAATGTCGTGACCTAGTTTACTGCCATCGCCCACCCACCCCAGTTGCGAAGGCTCACCTGCATTCGGTCGGCGCATGTCAGGGACAGGGACGGGCACCAACGCTTGTAGATGTGGGTAATTTGCCACCCCCGCTGCGATTGCAACTAGCACGTTGAAGACAAACTGCTGTCTGCTCTCTAATATATAATAGTAATGCAATTCAGGAAACCCTAAAATTAAAATGGATGATCAATCGACTGAATTTATCAACCAATTTGTAGAGAAAGGTTTATTTACCAACAACTGTAGACTTGGTCTTTGTCAAAAACAGCTGGTAAGGTGTTTCTTCTCCCACCAATGTTCATTTATAACCAAATCATGTTTTATGTTATCTATTCATTTTATTTGCGGCTTGTCAACGCGTTCAGACACTATTATAATCATATTACACAAATGTGTGATTAACAGTATCACTTTAATTTGGTACCGTTTGGGTAAGTACTATAATTTAATTATAATTTATGCAAGTTCTTGTAGTAGGCAACTAGCTACACACAAATATTTTCTAAATGAGATCAAATTCGTCGTAATACTTGCAAAATCTTACTTCTTCACATCTTGCTTATATTAAAGTAAATGATGACATCAAATTTCATGTTAATCCAACATTGTTTGTTTGTTTCAAACGTGTTTCTGAAGATACCTTCATGGGCTTTGCACTTTGTGCAGTTAATGGTACTTCAGTTTGTAGCTTTAGAACTTTTGCTGCCGGCTCACTTTTAGCTTTCTCTCTAGCCGCTAACAGAAGCATTTGTTTCTTTTTTGCTTGTCGTATTTCTCGCTTGATTTCGGCCTCGAGCTGTAGTTTCTGTATGGCAATTTGTGTGTCGCATATTTTACGAGCTAGAGCCTCGATTTCTTGATTGATCAGTGTCAATTCATCGGGTTCGGTAGGAGGTTTGGCAGTGGGGGTACGTGCAGGGCGCTTCGGATTCGTTGCTTTTTTGGTGCCTGCTCCAACTGTGCAACCTATCGCCTGCGCTGCTGCGCTTTTTTTCATCGTGTGGGCGGGGAATCTTACGTTTAAAGGTTCGTTTTCTTAGGAGTGTGATCTGTAATGTTCAACGAATTGTGCGTAATAGGTCGACGATTGTGCAGGCAACTCTTGTCAGATATGTGTTCTACACAATTTTATGGTTAAAATCTAATTTATGACAATTAGAAACATTTTAGGAGGCCATGACAATTGAAATACAATAACTAATATAACCAAGACATTTTCAATTGGAATTGAAACATTTAGTGTGACTAATTCTTGAGGATGAGACAGCAATTGGGAAATTCTGTGATGAACAGCTTGGCTGACAGGAATCTTTGTATTTATATTTTTGGAAAACATTTTGCGTCATTTTTACAAAAGCTGAATAAGATTGGACATGGAACAGAAAATCACTATTCATTCAAGCAAGAAGATAATTCTTGACACTACTAAAATAAAACAAGCTAATCTTATAAACAGTAAAATATATTTGTATATTTTCCAACATTCCGAAATCAGTCAATATCTGCATATTTACAGACATTTATGCATTTTCTAAACACATCTGAAGTTATATTTGTCCAACTGAGACCCATTGCTATGGCGTTACCAATCCAATAGCAATTGTGTGAATGGTAATATGTATATTAATATTAAATGATTGAAGTGACTGGCGTCTGAAATTGCAGGGCAATATATGCTGCAAGAATGTTGTTCAGAATAACTCTGTGTTGGTCAAACGCATCCATAACATCCAAAATATAATGCACTGTAAAATAAATATTGCCGTAGGCAATGCAAAACTCTGGCAGGCGTCTTGTAAGGAAACACTTACACTGTTGAACAATGATGATAGCATTTTCATCTGTGAGACATCGCTCGGCGATGTAGTCGTAGATTGATACCGGCGGCATGATGGCGGCGCACTCCAAGATCAGTTTATTGTAGTGCATGCGGTCTATTTCACTCATCACGCGTTGGGCTTCTTCGAGAAGAAAGTGAAGCATGCCGACGCGATCACGCGCTGCGGAGATCAGCTCTTCGCGATACTGTTCGTCAGTCATATCACTTCGGCGTGCTTGCGATTGCATTGTGTGTTCAATAAAGGAGGTATAATAGGTTAATAGATATTTGAATAGTAATTATATATGCACAGGAACTTGACAGAAGCTGTAATTCAAATTGTTACGGAGATGTCCGGTAAGTTTTGATAGTCTTCAAATATTACCCAACTGTACAAATCTTTACAAATCAACTTTACAAAGTCCTAATTATGAATATTGTGATTAATATTGTATAATGGTATAGAAATGGTAAAAAGAAATTGTTATAAGACGAAATTAGTTTAACTGGAAATAATTGTATTCTATAGGTCGGTAGATGTCGGATTATTACGCGAAATTTGTTGACAGTGACAACTTTCATTTATAGAATCGTTTATGAAATCCAGTCAATTTGTATTGTCATCTGCACACGATTCAGCTCCTATAAAACGAATCTAGAAGAAGATAAGACAAATATGAAGCTCCTCAGTCCTTCCACTCCCGAGATGCAACAACAAGAAGTGGTTCTTAACCAATCTTGGGAACAAGTGCATGCTATGAAACTGATTTACGATGAAATTATTCGCATGAAGGATAACATCGCAAAAATGCGGATTGAATATGCCCAACAGCGTGCTTTAGGCCTGCCACCTACCGATATGTTTAATGAAATTTTAAAACAGAGTGAGTTTTTCAGCATCTCAGTTTTATTTCTCCTGTAATCTAATAGTTAATCATTTATGTTGGTCATGTATTTTCTTTTTGCAGTTAAACATGTGCATGAATTGATGGAGAAATATGATCAGCATGCAACTGTCGTGCAGGGTCTTTTGTCCCTATAAAAGAAACTGGACATTCTCTCTAAAACCATTTGAATATGCATACTTCTTTATTTATATATTTTGAAAGTCACTCAATAAATTTAGAACCATCAAATTAAAATGGGATGAATTTGCAATATAATAGTTTTCTTTGTTTTTACCATATGAATTAGAGAACTTTTCTAACAATTTTTCTATTATTTTCAAATTATAAATTAACATGTACCACTTAATTTAAAAATGTATAACAGGTACATAAACAAGACAAACAAAATTTGAAAACGCAATTCAGAAAAATTCACAAAAATTATTTTTAAAATTAAAACACCTAGCGACATCTAGTTCTGAATATTTGCAACAAATTTGCGTCATAGTTAAGTACTTGAACACGAGAGGGCGCTTGTTATACTTATTATTTAATTATGATTTTAAAAATAAATAATTAAAACAGTGTCAAAAACTTGCAAAACATTAGTTAAAAATTATTTTTATTTTAAAAATGTTTCTAGTATTATTGTACAAAAAATACAAACATTAATGTAGTTTAATAGCTGTAAGGTTAATTTCATACGAAATGTTTGTTACAATTTTTTAATATTTGTAACTCCTCAATGTTTCTTAATTATTATTGTTTGAGTTACAATAT
The DNA here is from genome assembly GCA_027574885.2 of Drusilla canaliculata. Taxonomy (NCBI): domain Eukaryota; kingdom Metazoa; phylum Arthropoda; class Insecta; order Coleoptera; family Staphylinidae; genus Drusilla; species Drusilla canaliculata. The sequence goes on along the minus strand of JAODGA020019932.1, from coordinate 7,222 downwards.
TTAATAATTTATATAATGTAAAATATATTAGTAATGTAACGATTTAGTGATGTGGAAAGAAAGGTGTAGCTAAAACTACACAATAAGGTTTTTTTGCAAAAAATTATGTAGTGTGGTAATCTGGTAAAATTAAGGTAAGTATTTTGGTAAGGTAAGAGTGTTTATAACATTATTTGCATGAAAGTGTAATATAATTATAACTTTCAAATTAATTATTACTTTTGAATACACGTGCTGCCGTGTCGTACTCACTATTAGAACTAAAATAGAACTGTTATGAGACTTCGTTAACAGAAAACAATTTAAGTACCAATTTAATAAAATTTTTGCAAATTAATATTTTCTACAAGTAAAATAAATTATTTTAGTATTAAATACATTAATAAATTATATTATTTATTACTAAAATATTATATTATAAATGTGGACATATATGATTATATATTTGATTAAAATATTGAAATTTAACTAATATTTTTATATTTTTAATCGAACTAACAAGACAGCAGGTGGCTGAATGGATAGCGTGCTTGCTTGCCACGCAGGCGGCCCGGGTTCGAGTCCCGGTCAGGCCGAGCAATTTTCTGGAAAATTGCGAGACCTGAAGGACCATGGGAAGGCTGGAAATCTCAACAAAAAGGGCAAGTGTGTGTGTGTAGTAATTAAATTTTGATTTTTTACCAAAATTTTTAGTAAAATACAATGGTCACCCTTGTAGGAACTCGGGTGCGACTAGCTTGCGCTCGGCGGCGAAGCCGCCGAGCGTGGTGCCGGCTGGGCCGCGTCTGCAATGTCAAAAAGGGTTTGCCTTGGCCGGGAATCGAACCTGGGTCTCCTGCATGACAGCCGGCGATGCTGACCACTGGGCCATGAAGACGGCAACCACCTGACCAAAATTTTACCCATGTACCGAACATGCACGGCAAATTTTCGAAAAATTTGCTAAGTTCCATTCTCATGTTCTCTTATACGATTTCTTCTTCTTTGGTAGCCACCACCCTCTGGCGTCTTCGCCGTTGTTGTTCACCGTCAATGTATCTTGTAGAAACTTCGAATTGGTGGAATTTTACACAAAACAAATTTGCAGCCGCAGAGACTTGAACCGAGATCGCCTGGTTGGAAGCCCAACGATTAACCAATCGGACAATCAAGACATCTTGCCGGCGCATAAAAATTTCGGACCTTCAATTATAAGTTTCGTAGTATATGCTGTGTCGCATTTCTGATATCCTGATACAACATTGATAATTTACAATTTTCTTTGTGTATTCTTTAACTCGAGTTACTTCTTGTATTTACCATGTCGTATTTATGTTATTCTAATGCAACTTTGACAATTTACGAATTCAATACAACTTTGACAATTTACGAATTCTTTTATGTATAAATTTAATTTATCGAACTTCTCGTATTTACCATGTCATCTCTCTCTTCTCCTAATACAACTTGGACAATTTTTAAATTACTTATATGCAAATTCAAAAGGTCGTATTTAATCATATTTAATATTTAATCAAATTCACGAAGTATGTTACAGGTGTAAAATCCATACACACACATATTTCATTAACGAATGTATTTACAAGAAATTAAGGCACATTTTAAATACATTTCCGAACTGGCCTATAGATTAATAATTAAGTTTTAAAATACCAGGATATATAACTAATCCTAAACAGTGACTACATTAGCACGTTATTAGCGCTGCATGTTTTCATAAATTTCAACGAACTGCACACATTTGTGCAGCGCATGGAAACAAAATCAACACTTAGATTATCGTTAATATTATGATATGATATGGAATTAGATCTGTGAATGAACCAATCGCGCCCATTCAAAGATAAGAACAGTGCGATAAACAATGATACGTAATTACGTGATATTCATTATTACTTCGTATGAGCGTTACATGCATAATAAAATTGTTGCATCATCATACTTCTACATACATACAGCATACAACAAACATAAATCTTAATATGGCATTCGTTTTTATAACCATTCTTTGAAAACAAATACAATTATCACTTATTTCTATACAGATTTCTAGACATATTTCCGATCATTGATTCAAAATATTTACAATATCATCTCAAATAAAAACGGTTTCTTGCAAACACGAATGGTGCAATGATGCAATTATTTAAATGATTTGAGCAACATTAATCAGATCGACATTAATGTCATCGTTAATCTTCATTCTCGCGCACCGCTCACAGATGCGATAATTGCCAGTGCTTAGAGCTAAGTCTATCATATATGATATAGGAATGCATCGTTCGCTTCTTTTCACTTGATTTGACAATGTTTAGATCACAAAACGATGCGAGAAGAGTGGCAACAATCCACCACCCCTCCGCGTTTAAGTACAAAACGACATTAGAAACTTACTTAAGTAGGTTTATCAACAAATTGCGCTGATCGCCCCGCGATCCGTGGCAGAAACGAAACGGATTTACGTAACTAATTGACTAAACTGATCGATGGTACGATATGCTTCGTTTGCGTCCATGATATATATTCTCATCGGATATGTGTGGCGGAGATTTCGTAAACCCAAACAGTCGACAAGCAGTCTTGTGTGATCGATAGAAACGGAATGACAAAATTATACGTTGAGCATACATTGTGTTTACAATAAGAACTCAAAAGCACCTTTACTAGAATATAAAATGTAAAAGATCAATATGTACAGATAATCCGCGCTTAAAGATTAGTTTCCATCGCGCGCCATCGACGTTGGACGCGCGCGCAATTACGCCAGCTTGCTCGCGTCGTAGTTCTCCAGCTGCCAGCGCTGTCGCGCGAAGCCGTCGTCGCAGGACTCCATCAGCAGCTTGTTTTTCGACTCGTTGATCGCCAGACACTTGCCGCTGCTGCCGTGTCGGAGGAGCTTCGTCGTGACGTCGTACTCCCAGTACTGATTGCCCTTTGATCCGTGGCAGGGGTAAAGAATTACGTCAGCGCCGCTGTAATCCAAGCAGGATTCGTCTCTTCGAATTTCCCCGTTTTTGCTGAACATCCAGTACTGAAATTACCACAAGTTATAAGTTCACAGTTCATCGTACCAGCTAACATCATGCATAATAAAGCGAGGAACCACCATCATAGAATTAGTAAACTACTTGCTGAAGTTAAGTTAAATTCAAGTTCAAGTCGTACTATAGACAGAGAACTATGCGTATTAATATTGACTCCATGATTCCGTCACCATTATTATTATTTTTTTGATTCCTTAAATGCCTATTAGACGCGCAGGTCTTGAAAGCATATCCTAGATAAGTTAACGTTAAAAAGGAGGAAACTTTATAATCCTCGCATCGATGGCAGTAGAGCAGTAAATCATAAAGTCGGCGTGTAAACTACAAAAACATGATAAATGGACGGTCGGTGGATTGTGCTTCCAGCATCAGATAGAGCTGCCGATAGCTACTAGCAAGTCGCACACGGCGAGAAGGATGAAGTTCGCGAAGTTCGAGGCGAAACAAGCGGACAAACACGCAACGGAATACGCTAGATTTCACGCGCATCTCAGGTGCGATACGCCAAGAGGGCGCGTCGACTAATTCGCGGTCGGAAAGTTCGCCGCTGCAATTAATTTATCGCTGATGGCCTGGAATGAAAGGCTTACGCTCATCGCAGACGAAACCAGCTCCCGCAAAATGCATTTTACCCTGCGATGAGAAATGAACATTTCGCAGTTGGCAGAGCTTCATTCATTGGATGTTGTTGATAGAACAGAGGGGTGGCGGCCAGGCGTTGGAGGCCCCGACGTAAAATTCATGCCGACGGCGGGCACGAACGCTTTTAATACTTTAGCGAGAACGTGACTTCAATTGGGCGCAAGCATTTTCCTCCCCAATACATACGCTCCACCGAGTGTGCAAAAAACGGAAATATTCCCTCGGAGGTGGTAGTGGGCTCCACGCAATAAAGCATCGTTTGTCGCCCCCCGAGAGCACAGGCAATACGTCTCAAGTTCGGTTTCCGAGATGATGCCGCGCGGGGTGCGTGTGTCGCTGCTTTCCCGTTTTGCGGAGACGGCGGCGCGCGATACGCATAGAGGAAAACCCCTTTTTTGTTCGGCACGAACTGCTGACGTCGCTGCTCCATCACGCGTTACTGAGGGGCATGCGGCGCAAAATGAAACCGGCGCGTGACCGACACAACTAAACAAAAAGAGTGTAAAATTCGCCCCCGTCACGACCCGCAGACACCCACAGCTTTTTTTTTCAAGAAATTCCCAGCGACGAGCAAGGCCTTGGCAATCTTTTGCGAATGTTAAACCTCAGTTACGCAGATACTTTCTGAAGAAATCAAATTAGATGCATCAAATATACCACCTGCTACCTAAGTTGTTAGTGACTACTGACGGCAGAAAATCATTAATTGAAGTACGATTCAAGCTTCCGCTTCCAACCAAGGATGATACAAAATGCAAAGAGATCAAGAACTTCGGCCAGCATCGCGTTTTATCATTCGTGTGTTCAGCAAATACCTGATTACCGCCCTGTTGGTGGCAGGGCCAAAGACCCACGGGTCTGTGCAAGTCCTCCGGCTTGCAAGCGGAATCAATACAAATTTCCCTGTCTAACGTCGACACCTGTAAAACGCATACAAACACAGATAAGCGGGCGTCGCGCACTGCAAATTACCTGATTGCCGCCCTGTCTGTGACACGGGTACAGACCGGCCGGCTGGTGGAGGTCCTTCTTGCGCGCCGGCGAGTCCAGGCACGTCTTGCCGCCGAAGCCGAGGTTCCGCATCTAAAAAATAGCAAGCACATTTAGGTGGCACATGACGCTGTCATATCCGTTCCCCTGGGTCGCCTTCCGTTCGGCAGAGTGCAGACTGTAAAAATATAATATGCAACACAGACCAGCCATGTTGCAAATGGCGTCCCAAAAAATAAAAAAATAATTTCTGAAGGAATGGTGCTAGAGCCTCCAATTAGAGCTATTTTTTCGTACAAGAAATACTTTAATATGTGTGATAAGAATAAACTTATGAGACAATTTGGTAATAAGTTTGCTTACCTCGCCATTAGCAACAGCATCACCAGGAATGAACAACTCCGGATAGATGTTGTCAAGATACCACTTAAAGCTTTTGCAGCCGAGTCTCTCTCTCAGTTCGCGGCGCTCGCTCACGTCGCCAAAGTCACCTTTATCGTTACCGATTCGCAGGTAGTAGTATTTGGCATAGTCGTCCAGCCACACTTCGCTCAAGCGCACCGAGTTGCGGCGAAGAACGTTGACACCCTGACGCCACTTATACGGCGAGCGTTTCCTGAAAATGTGACCCACGTGCGAGCACGGCACAATCTCCAACGTACCGCCGCACATCCACGTCTTGAAGGATAGCTCTAGATTCTCACCGCCCCAGATGTCAAATCCACTGTCGTACGTGCCAAGACGGTCGAAAAATTTCTGAAAACAATCGCAGTCATTTGAATGTTCACTCCTCCATTTTTGATATAAACGAACGCAAACTAGGCGCTGCACGCAAAACAACGCAGCTTAGACGACAATAAACCATAGCGAATATGAGCTGTATCTACAGAATCTTTAATTAATCTGTCAGAACAAGGAATTTGTCCCTTCATCCCCAAAATTCACATTGTCCTGGATAAGGCGGTCATGCTCAGCACAGCTATTATTATTAACTCAGAATTTCGGCATTGTTCGTAATCTAAATTTCATATTTGTTTGCGACAACACGCAGGGATGACAACATTTCTCCTGACATTTCCCTCCTATGCGCGCGTATCCTCATCATTCGCGTCGCAAACGTGTGACGCGTGTGCGCCACATCGACATCCCTTTGTGGAGGCTTATGATAACACGCTAAATATGCGTATTAATTAAATATATCGGACGCTGCGTTATTTCGGGAATGCTAATATGGACCTTTTTGTGCGGCTCAGGCACGGGAAAAGCAATCAAATCACCATTATCAGAGCTAAGCAGGGAACAGAGCATTATTTCGGGTGGCGCATGTTATAAGAAAGCGCGGAAGAAAGAATCAACTCAAAAATTAAAGCGCAGAAAATGCTAAGATAAACAGGCAACGCTGGAGTAAAATCCGAAAACTATTACGGAACGATGGTACGGACGGTCCTAAATATAAAGTCGTTCCATCGTCGTGCCTGAACTTTGCGCAATAAATTCATCGATTGCGCGCGGATGCGTTTCTCGGTCGGTAAAAACAACTTCCGGCGCTACAAAAGTGCCGCCAACTTTGCAGTACCACGCGCGAAATCTATCACTCCCGAGCAGATGGTATAAGCGTAGTTCTATAGTCCATACCAGAGAGCTTATATCTTATTCGGTGTACTGAAGCTAAATCATAACGAGCGTCTAGTGTTGGATGGCGGCGCTGCAAATTGAGACGAAGAAAGGCCAGCCCGAAAAGCACTCGCACGTGACACATAATTCGCGAACGGAAAGTTGCTTCCATTAAGCGCCAAATCCATCTGGAGACTTAGGAAGAAATGAAATAAGAACGCAAGACGTGGAGATTAGCAAAAATTGGCGGGGCTTCCTCAGCGGCATCCGTCGTTCGTAAATCCCAACGCAAATTGTTATACGAAAAGCTGGCGAACGTAATTCCGCCATAATAGAGCGACGCCAGCACGCAGGGCGCATGCGCCAACGAATTACGCCCGCATAAGTGCACTGATTAACAAGCAAAATGTGCTTTGGAGCGCAGTGCACAATATATATGCGCGTACGCATTTCTAATTACTCCTTCGCACGGATGTATCTGACGCGTAATGACGTTTGAATTGAATTATAAACGCGGTTGAATTTAGGGGATTTTAATTAATTCTTGTACACGCACGCGCGAGAAGGTGGGTATAAAGAAAAACATTCAGTTTTAAAGTGGTGGTAGAAAAATATTGCGCTGCTAGGCAAATGGAGACTTGTGCAAAGACGAAGTCGTTTCCTAATTTGCACAATAATTACGCACACTTTCGGAAGCCTGGGGGCAGACAATTAGTCGCTTACAAGCACGATGCGCAGATCGAGGCAACGTTGTGTTGGTGCGCTGGTTTTGTACCCACACAACGATACGTCTTCAAAACTGTATAAACATGAACGAAATAGTGATTACATTTCGCACATGCACCAACTCGGCACTTCAGGTGTAAAATGTATATAGCAAAGACTGATTACAAAACAAAGAATATTTCAACTGTACATGCCCCCATGTTCTA
>JAODGA020019785.1:0-11900 GCA_027574885.2 Drusilla canaliculata | reverse complement strand
TGTCGAAAGCAAACCGCGGACGCTGCGTTTCGAGCTTATTAGCTCTCATCAGCGCGGTATATGCTAACGACAATGAATACTTGGTTGGCTGGGGTTGTTATTCTACTAGTACCATGAATTGTATCGGAGACGCTTGCCTTCGACAATGAATACTTGGTTGGTGATTTGTATCTTAATATAAAATAATTCTACTTAACATAAACCAAATTATGAAAGTATAATCATAAAGTGGCTCAATCTACTACTCTCTTGCCGCCTTCCACCCTTTCTCCGCTGGAGTTTTTCTTGCACTATTATGTAACTATTGCGGCCATCCTCTCTTTTTTTATCTATTTTTCATTAATTTGTGTGATTACGGTAGATTACGTAACGTAAGGTTAGGTAGTTACCAGCTAAGAAAGGAACAAAGCTGAAACGCATTTAAAGCTAAAGTAATACAAACACATTTGAGCAATAACACATGGATGTTTTCTATTTACAGGATACTGGAATAGGCATAATGTCTTTTGATCCATTTCCTCCTCATGATAGCATTAACATTTATTCGCGCAACAATCAGCCACGAACCACTGAATCTGGTAGTACAACACTAGGCATGTTTTTCCGCTCCCTTTTACCCAACTACAATAATGAAATTCCAGAGAATAACCCATTAGAGTATGTATATAATATTATAAATAAGTTTAAATTAATAACATTGTTAATTATTAGACATGAAGGCGCGCATGCACTAGCGGAAGGCGCGGCTGGCAATGAAGGAGCTGAGGGGGGTGATTTGCGAATGAGTGTTGCGTCGCTAGTCGGAGCCATAAGAGATCTGCTGAGTAACATTCGCTTAGCGGAAGTGCCCGCCGAGGCAGATGTAGATGAGAACGACGACAGCGATGACGACGACGATCCCAACAACTACCTAACATAGTAACGATTGCTATCTATAATATACACTCTTTTCACAAAGGAAGTTGCTATAATTTTTACATGTCTATTGTTTCGGAATCCATATTGACATTGTTTCGACTCGAATGATTCGGCTAATGCATTTGTAATCGGATACATATTTAACTTGTGGGTACTCAATGAAGAGTGCGGAAAATAATAAATAAATTACAGCTGAACATTATTTTGAGATGCCGATTAAATTATGTAAAATAAAGTTTGTTTTATGCACATTTATTGTGATGCTTATTCACTGCAAATTCTTTCAGTTTAAAAGGCTGATAAGTATATTTTTTCTATTACTCTTAACTTTAAATAATGTTTTATTTGTTATTTCATCGTTTTTCAAATTAGACCAAGGTTATTTTTTCGTTGGTAGATAGATTATTTTATTGTTTTAATAAACAGTTTATACATTTAAAAATATTTTACACAAATAGTCCTTTAATAATCATAGTATTAACGCAGTTTCAATGAGCGCTTCTGAGTTTACAGACAATGTTTCATTCAAACACATTTTCATAAAACCAAGTTTATTAACATTTCTATTGAATTTTTAATACCGTAAATTGTTTATAACAATAGTAGCTACATATTGGATATGCATATTTCAATCTAATTGAACTTAATTTAACAAAGTATTTATATATCAATATACCAGAAACAAGTTTGGTTTTCAAGTTGCCTTGGAAATGTGTAAATAATTAAAGCTCTGTTGGTTGCGTACCAAATTATGACACAACACTAGAAATTTGAGTTGGTCACACTGACTCGGCGGAGGTGCGGTTCAATCGGTTTTAGTCACTTGTTTAGAGCGATTAGTTATCACAAAATTGTCAACAATTTTATTTTGTAGGTGCGGTTGTTCATTTTTCTATAGCACAAATTGGAAGTATCTTGCGGCCGAGATGTCTGGAACACTACCAGCGTGTGTAATTGATGTGGGCACTGGGTATGTCTAACATAACCATGAAACATTAATCATTATTGAATATTATGTTTTTGCTTTTGCCATCGATGAATTATGCAGTTATACAAAACTTGGATACTCCTCCAACAAGGAGCCACAGTTTATTATACCCTCGACGATTGCCATCAAGGAGTCGGCTAAAATCGGCGATCAGGCAAGACACAGAGTAGGTAAAGGTGTTGAAGATTTGGACTTTTTCATTGGTGATGAGGCATTTGAAGCACCTGGATATGCAGTTAAAGTAAGTACTTCCAATATATATTTGTGTGAGTTTAGACTTCATACTATAATTTGTATTTTGACATACTACATACAATTTTTTATTAAATTGATGACTTAAAAAAACATTCAAAATCTTCCAGTAAACTAACAAACACACCTTAATTTATAGCATATCTTGCAATCTGCTATATACAGCATTATTCAGAGAGTTTTTACAAGTAAAGGAAGTTATCAAAATTAAGTTCTTAAAACTATAGTCATCTACAAATATTTGAAAGTGGTATTAAAATTAGGAAATCATATGTGGGCAGGTAATCAATATGCAACAATGTTCTACAGACAAGTTTTCATAAGGTAAAATATATTCAAAAATAATCATTTCCAGATTTATGTCAAAAAAGGTAAATAATATAAATTATGTTATAATAATATGGCAGAAGTTATTGTTGCTTTTGATGAATATTTGACAGCAAGGCTCAATTGAAATATATATTAATTTGGAGTTTCATACTAACACCTTCAGCTGACACCCTTTGGGGTATAAGGCATAATGATTATATATATATATACTAACACCTTTATTGAAAAATGTAAAAATATTGAAAAATGTGTTGTTATTGACTTGTAATAATCATTTTAGATACTATTGATGTTATAAATAATGAAAGCATGAATTAAAATTAATATTTACATTGGCATTATTATATATTTTCATTTTGCAGTATCCAGTCAGACATGGTCTTGTTGAAGATTGGGACCTGATGGAGAAGTTCCTAGAACAGTGTATATTTCGTTACCTGCGCGCCGAGCCAGAAGATCACTACTTCTTGTTAACAGAGCCGCCATTAAACACGCCTGAAAACAGAGAATACACTGCCGAAATTATGTTTGAATCATTTAACGTTCCTGGCTTGTACATAGCAGTGCAAGCAGTCCTTGCACTCGCTGCAAGTTGGGTGTCTCGTTCCATCACCGATCGCACATTAACGGGAATCGTCATTGATAGTGGCGACGGCGTCACGCACGTCATACCTGTTGCCGAGGGCTACGTCATCGGCAGTTGCATCAAGCACATTCCAATCGCAGGTCGCAACATCACGTATTTCATTCAGTCTTTGTTGCGCGAACGCGAAATCGGCATCCCACCGGAGCAGTCGCTGGAGACGGCGAAGGCGATCAAGGAGAAGCACTGCTACATTTGTCCGGACATTGCAAAGGAGTTTGCCAAGTACGATGCAGATCCGGCAAAGTGGATGAAGCGCTATGAAGGCATCAATTCGGTTACGAAGCAACCGTTTGGAGTTGATATTGGCTACGAGCGCTTCTTGGGGCCGGAAATCTTCTTCCATCCTGAGTTTTCGAATCCCGACTTCACAACGCCAATCTCGGAGATAGTCGATGATGTGATTCAAAACTGCCCCATTGATGTGCGTCGACCATTGTACAATAATATCGTATTATCTGGTGGGTCAACTATGTTCAAAGATTTTGGGAGGAGGTTGCAGAGAGACATTAAGCGTACAGTCGATGGTCGATTACGTTATAGTGAGAGTGTCGGTGGTGGCAGAATAAAGGTAAGCATTTTTTGTGACATGTTATTATTTTCATTAGTTTATTTGGTTTTGTTTGCCTGTTCAATAACACCCAATAATTCAGTACACACAAAATAGCATCTTCGTTTCTTATTTTCTTCATTTGTTTTTGATCCACTATTTACCGCCCGTTTTACGTCGTTCTTAATTATTTTCCGTCCTGGTACTTCTTTCTTCTATCTTGGATCATAATGGCTGGTTTCTCTCAATCTTGTTCTTTCTAAACTGTTCTCTATAAAGATATAAATGTAATTAAACCTGTGCATCTTTTTCTAGCCAAAACCAATAGATGTCCAAGTTGTTACGCATCACATGCAGCGATATGCTGTATGGTTTGGCGGAAGTATGCTTGCCTCAACAGTAAGTTATTATAGAGTAAGTGAAGAGAAAATATTTAATATTAAAATTTTACAGCCTGAGTTTTACCAAGTTTGTCATAAGAAAGCGGAGTATGAAGAGTATGGACCGAGCATTTGCAGGCACAATCCAGTGTTTGGGACTATGACTTAAATTTTGTTTGTTCTCCTGTTTTCTTATCGTTTTTTACATTTCTTCTACATACTGATCAATTAGAGAGAACCCCAAACACACATTATAAATTATCGCGGAAAATATAATTGTATTGTAACACATTCGGATTGAGAAATATTTCGCTTTGGCGCGTGATTGTGTTTCATTGATCCAAATATGAGTATTTAACAATTACCTCGACGTTTAACAAACAGGAATATTTTATTGCTTTATATTTAATAATATAATATGGATGTTTTATTTCACTTCAACAAGATTTTAATTATATTTATTAATTTGTATACATTTTTGCCACTTATAGATACCAAAAGAATAGGTTTAGTTTTTATATAAACAACTTTGTTTGAAAGTGTAACATTTACAGTTTGGTAGAGCATGTTGCGTGTCTACCCTTCTGCTGTTTGACGGATGTTTCACAAATACAAAGTGGTCGTTGATTGAAATGTTATCTATTTTTACTAAATTGCTATCCTTTTCCAAATATTTAGTGGTGGTACCCAGAGCGGAGTTGCATCTTATTTGCCAATTACTCTGCACAGTTTGAGGAGTTGCGATGTTTTGCAAAAAGTTGGATTTTAACAAAGGCAGGACCGTAGTTAAAAACTTAATACAGATGTAGTGTAGATTAGAATAAAAAATGGAATATTTAAATTAAATATGAACATGACATGGAATATATGAACATCATTTAGTAGGCATATTTCGGCACTTGAAATTTTTTAATTGTGGAATGTGATTATACTTTTTTTTTTCTTCGAAAAAAATATACATTGTTAAACCAAACTGTTTAAGAATGAAACTTTGTTGACGCTGATTCTGAGCGTTAATTTTAAACTAATACTCCCAATGACTTATATTTGAATGATTACAACAAAAATAAGGATAAGTTTTAAGGTTGTCAAAATATTACAAAAACTAAACAGATGATTTTTTAACATTATGATTATAATAGGTATATTCGTTCTCCGTGTTATAGGTATTATAGTGCCAAATCGAAAAAGAAAAGTGACAGTTGTGCATTGAAAAGGTAGGTTATTCGAATAGCATTTAGCAAATAGCGAATGAATGCCCCTATTGTGAATTTATGAGTAATATGAGCTTTTTATGAGTAATTTTTTATTGTTAGTCTTAAGAAAATGCCAGATACAAGCTTCTAATATTTAAATAAAAAAATAAATTTTATAAATTAATATAACATATTACACAAATTATATTTAACAGATTCTAAAATCAAGCTTATTTTAGTTCATCCAACCTATTGTTTTTTTCAATATGCATTCTTTATACTCCGGATACTCAGTTATGTTAATTCAAAGATTCATATATGAGATCTATGAATTGTGTTAATATACGAATTTATATTACGCCGCGTGCCGTCGTAGAGAAAGCACTTTATTGAATATATTGTCGAATTTATAAGTGCGACCCTGATTATGCACCCCATCTTACCTAACCTCACACATCAAAAGTACATCTACTCTGTTTGGTATGTTTCGTACGGTACCTGCGGAATTGTTGGGTGTAGCGAGAGTTCCTAGTGAGCTAACGTAGAAAATCGAAGTTACTCTGGTTAGAGAAAGAGTGGAAGTGTTACCCATCTCCAGCCAGTGACCACCACTTTTGTGAGGTGATGATTATTTCGTGGAAAACGATGCAGAACACAGAAGCGCAGCTGACGAATACTTAGCAGATTGCTTCACCGTCTTCCATTTGAGTTATTAATACATGTCTGCTGTTTGCGAAACGATTAATTTTGCTCAAGGTACCTTAGTTGAATTTATAATGTTGAATCTGTTGTGACTATGTCGGAAGTTTAGATTTCACATACATATAATTGATACTAATAAAGTGCAATGATGTATTTGCTATTACAGTTTCTTTTGGTGGCAGTTCCTAGTATTTCATTATGGCTTCACATAGGGAATCCAAATCAATTGTATCACTGTGTGAACTAGATGATGAATCCTTCAGTAATGCCCTGGGTAAGTTTTATTCTTTATTCATTTAGATGCATATATTTATACTATATCCTTTAGAGCAACTATCAATGGGTTGTGGACATCCTTGGAATGATGAGATACAATCAATGCTAGAGAAGTCCCATTTGTATACAATTGTAGACACACTGGAGTATTATACTAAGTAATAGATCACTTTAGATCAATTAATTGGGTACATTTTAAAGTTTTTGAATATTTTAGATCTTTAAAAGTTCAACTCAATGAAACAAACAATGAGGTTGCCAATTGGAAACAGCTAAACACAATGATTCTCTCTCATTTACTCATCATCAAAATGAAGTTTTATGAATTAGATATTAATTTAACCTCAGCAATAACAAGACTCTTGGAGGAGGTTTTGGCTATTTATTGCAGTATTGAGCTGAAATTGCTGAGCATGCTTTACAGCAATGATGATAAATTATGTGATTTAAAAGAACAATTTAATGTTCAAAGTAAACAGATACTATCCAAATTAAAGCACACTTTTCACTGGATGAACCTCAATGTTGTGCATTGCTTACTCCATGTGGAGTTTGCTAAAGAATCCATGGCATGTATGACATTAATCAAAACAATGTTCAAGTAAGTCCATTAATTTTTTTGTCTAGTTTAAAAGTACCAAAATTTAATTTGTTTTTAACATTTTAGACAAATTCTTTTTGTGAATACAATTAGTAACATTGATGACATCAGTTTTTGTGGATATTATCTACTCTTTTGCAAATATCAAAAATTGATTTCATCAGATGACACTGTGGAACTTCTCCAGTCATTTCTAAGAAGATTTAACAAAAACATTGAATATTTAAATAATTTCAACCTTCTTCAGGAAATTCAAAGTAATTCCAATAATGAACATCAAATTGTTGAAAACTATTTTATGTATATTAAGGATAAAGAAGTGTTGAAGGTAGGAGTAATTATTGTATAGTTTTTAATAGGATATTGACATGAATATATTTTTAGGAAACTAAATCACAAATTATCAATAACACATGTGCAGATATTACTAATACTACTTTAAGTTTTCAAGAAAAAGTAAGTTTTCTACATTTCTTTGTTAAATATGGCTAAACCATTAAATTTTCATTTTTAGTGTTCACGAAATTCCATAGAGAGAATTAGTAATTACGCAGATGTACCTTATTGGTATGCTAATGAAGTAGCAAAAGATGATTGGAAAAATCTGGATAATGATGAAGCAGGTTATGAGAGTTCTAAGGATGAAAGAATTGTTACATTAGTGGAGGCAAATAGTGATGATTCCATGACAGAAGAGGAAAATACTGTAGAGGAAGAAATGCAGGACGAAAAACGAACAATTTTCATTGTTGAGCAAGAAGAGATTGATGCTGGTAACAATGTAGATCATCAAACACTTGATGTATTAGAGGAATCATTTGTCTGTAGTAAACTGGAAACTACAGAAGCATCTATATTGAAAGCAGGCAGTGAACATATAAAAATAGAACAACATAGAAGTATATCAGATGAAATTAATCAAACCGAAACTATGGATTCAGAAAGTCAACATACCTTGATGGTTATAAAAGAACCAAATAAAGAATTGGTTGAAACTAAACAAGAAAATGTTGAAGAACCTGATATTGCTGATGATGGAATTGATTACAATATAACAGACTTCCAATCAACAGATAACTCTGAACTGGTTCGCAGTTCATGTACCCATCATGATCATCTAGCAGAAGAATTGATACATTGTAATAATGATACAATACTTTCTACAGACTGTGAAAACAAAGCAGAATGCCCTCAAAATAATCTGATAAATCAATTGAGAGAATATTTAAGTATAAGTAAACCTGCTATCATTGATGAAGGCATTCATATCCAAGAATCTCATGAATCACAAGTCTCAACTCAACCTGAAATTAATATAGAACCTGTCAATTTGGAAATAGATAATGCTGATTCCAAACCAAGACTTGACCCAAATAAATTGCAAATGTATGAAGGAAGCTGTATGAATATTGCAGTTTCTGAGGAAGCTAGCAAATACTTGTTTGAATTTGGATATGAAACACCACCAAAAGATGGTACTTGTGAGCCTGAATTCCACATGGTAGCATCAAATATGATTGAGTCAGAGGATATGGAAGAACAGATTGATAATGTGAATGGATTTCTTACACCGGAGAATGAAATCGCCGGCAATATGTTGCCTGTTGCTGTACAGCAATACTGTGATGATGGCACGGTGACATTTAATTTAACGCAAAATGGTCTGACTCAATATCTTCCATCTACTGCATTACAAGCAGGTGAAAGTGATTTGACCTATGAAGGTACCCTTGATTTAAGTACCAATGCCCAGAGTAATATAATAAATAACGTTTTGGATGATACTAGATACCATCTTAAAAATGTTTGCAAAAAAATTGGCAGAGGTTCAAGAAGCAACATGTCGGTAGTAATCAATCGTTGTGGTGATGTAATACGGAAATATCAATGTAATTCGAAGTTATTTGAAAAATTAACAATGCCATCGTCGTTTGAAGGTATGATTACATATTTCTATTAATGGCTACATTTTTATGTAACTTTCATGATTTTTTTAGAGAATTTGTTGAAGGAAATGCGGCATCGACGTTCAGGTCCTTTGACCAAGTCAAAGAAACATTTGTTATCCTCGTTGGATATGGATATTGAACGAACATTTGCCGATTTGATTCGTGAGAAAACTCGCAGTAAAAACCAATCCCATATGCGCCATACCTGCGCGGCGCTGCATAACAATAATGCAACTTTAATGAATGCCAATAGTATTGCAGCAGTGGATCCAGAGACATTTAAAGTGACGCCAGTTGTGCAACCAGAAATATCCCAAGTATTAGATCTTCGACCTCAAGAACCACATGAAACTATAACATTTGCCAATGGTGAGATTCATATATCAGGAGGTGAATTCGATAACAAAGTTGATACAGCTGATGAAGACATCAGCGGCATGTTGCACTCGATACAATCCGGTACAGAGATGCGCCTTCCATTTAAGAAGCGACGGATGACTGTTTCCTTACCTGTAAAATCTCTTGATGAAGTGGATCGAGCTGAGATTAGCTATCCTGCGACGCCAATGCTGAGCATTGCCGAGTTGGCAGCGGTTCAGCCGAGTCCCGGGCCGATGCTACCAGCGCATGATGCAGCCGCTTATCTCAATGAGATGCCACTTGAATGTCAATCAACCGTTGGTGTTGAGATAAATTACAATTTGAACGCGTATCCATATAATCTTATGGCTTGTACGCCTGCTTACTTGGACATGCATTATATTAATGCACAGCCAGGCATCGCATACTGTGATGGGGTTGGTATTGATTATGATTCAAAGGAGAACATTAACATAAATCACCACTATTTTCGCTCAGAAACGATCGAGCCATAAAGCAAAGACATTGAAATTGTATAAAATGGAGACATGAATTAAAATACAATCAGGGCTGTGATTTCTCTAAACTAGATGTAGATTAATATTTAAGTGTATTGGCTTATTTATTGTTGTCTTTTGTTATTTAACTAGGTTTAAGTACATGCAAATTTTGATACTTAAACCAATTAAATTGTATGTAAATATGTTACTGTCATATGTTTTTCTTTTTCTTGAATGCTCAATCTGGGCAAGGTTTTGATAAAATGGCATGTTTATTGTATTGCAATTGTGCCAATATAGGTCTAGCTGTACTTTCATATATATTTTGCATTAAACACGTTTTAAAAACATTGCAACTAAATAATGCTTAATCATTATTTATTGTATCATTCTTACATTACTGCTTATTACAATGAAGTGCATATATTTGTTATTTTTAATATTCGTGAAAAATTGGTGAAAGTGCTGGACTAATCCAGCCAAGTTGTTTCTTTATCATTTCATCATTGCTTGTTGGTATATCATATTGACTTTGTGGAAGTTCATGCACATATGGTGTACCAAATTGCTTCCATGCAGTTACTTTATTTTCTGTGGGCACTTCTTCATTTTCTTGTGAACAGGTAAACATTCCTAGACTATCTAACTCATTAGGAATAAACTTTTTATTCTCAGATACTAGATCTCCAGCAGGAAGAACATTACATTTGTTATTATTTGGTTTTCCAGTACACTTCATAGTAATTGGAATAACCTGAGAAACAGATTCTTCCAAGCTTTCATTCTGTTCCACATTGGTATTGTTGGAATACTCTTCAGTGGCTTCTTTACTACTTTCAATAGTGTCTCCTTTTTGCAACACTGGTGGAATTTGATCACTTGTGCATGTTTCTTCAACAGTCCAATCTGTTAACACTTTATTACATTTCCTTGTATATTTCTTTTTCTGAAGGTCTTTGATTGTGTTACTGATCGTATTTTTTACTGATTTCTCAATTAGTCCAGCAAGTTTTTCTTCTTTAAATATATTGTAAATGATTGTCACTCTATCGCTATGTTTTTGACACATGTTATACTTTTTATTAAAACTCATTTGCAATCCCTTTACTTTGCAAAGCTTCTTGAGCTTTGATAAGTTATGATAACAACTTATGCATGTACGTTTTGTGTGTTTTTTGGCCATGGTGGCAATTGGTTTAACCATTTCCTGCAACTAATCGTTGAATTAGCAAACCAGGAACAATGAACACGTTAGCAAGCACGTGGAATGAATCTGCTTTTTTTTTTACTTTCTGTAGCGCACCGAAATCAAGTTAGACTTTTTTTCTCTGTTCATAATAAGTAGAATTCTTGCAACTTCTGATATTTTATGCACTATTTTAACTAATTTAGTATTAAACACTACTGCATAATACTACAATAAATTGTTATTGACTATTTGCATATTTAAATTTAAAATTTCATTAAACAACGACATTAAAAATTAGAAGAAAGGAAACGTTTCCTTCCCTCTGAACGCAATTTTCGCACTTAAAATTCAAAAATCACTCACACGCACTTTATTGCTGACCAGGTAAAAACGAATTTGAACTTATCAACTATTCTTTATATTACCCTTTTAGTGTTAGTTTAATTAAAAGTTTTAAATATGTTCAATTTTAATGTTGCATTTTAAATGTATATTAATTATATTCTACATGTATTTTACTTTGATGTTATTCACAAACTCACGTTTACATAGTGAACTCCAAATATTAGTTTTGAATGTTACAGTTGCATATTCAAGATTAGCGCCACTACACCTATTGACATTGGCTGCGTTCCGAAATGCGCTTGAAGCGCGTAGGATTGCGTTCCGAAATAGCCAATGCGCGCTTTGAAAGCGCTTTTGATTTCCAAGATTGTAATACTCGTGCTCTTAGAATATATATAGTATAGAACTTAGAATATATATAGTACTATATATATTCTAAGGTATAGAAGCAGCAAGCATATTCCCTCACACAGAATTTGTTTGGCTTTAATCCCCCCTCCTCTTGTTTACATCGGCAAGAGGCACGCGCACCTTTTCGGCAGCCTTTGCGCATGTAAATTAGCGGTGTTGCCACCTTTTGAAAGAAGTGTGATCTCACTCATCCATTCTTATTGTGAGTGCGATGATAATGTACCGTGTGCGCAAGCGTCTGCAGCTTGCCGATGTAAACATAAATATTATGTTTACATCTTAAAGTATGACGGCGAGGGGCAGAAAGAAA
>JAODGA020019775.1:0-13383 GCA_027574885.2 Drusilla canaliculata | reverse complement strand
TTTAGGATATGTGTGTTAACTATCTGAGAACATATTCTGAAAGTTTCAAACAAAGTTACATATTGGTTTTTGAGATACGTGGAAAAGTTGAAATTCTCACAGACTTTTTATTTTGGGGGTGCTGCAGCTCCGTAGCGCTCATGCACGAGCCGCGCTAGGTTCCATATTTATAGCTATCTATCTGATACTAAGAGTTTTAAGAAGTCTTCCCTTGAAAGTGAAACTAGAGTATGGTAATGGTGATAAAAAGTCGACGAGCACAAAATCAAAAGAAGAAATAATAAAAATTTCCATGCGTTTGCAAACATTCGACTGATTACGAATGATGCAATAGGCTACTGTCTTACGTTCCAGTCGCCAGGCGGCAGCACATAGTACGTTTTGAAGACTGGGATTTCATATTCGGCATACTGACTCTATTAGCGAAGCGAATCCTACATAAATGGAGCGAAGCGCAAATGTTTACTGGCAGAGTTGTGTAAAACACTATTTTTGCTTAACTCATCAGAAAGATCACTTCACATAGAGCATACTTTAAGAACTGCGCACATTCATTGTCAATTTTAGAGTTAGAGCGAGCTCACTGTTTACTTCTACATGTGCATACATATTGGTACACAAAATTAGGTGGATGTTGCTTTTGTATTGATCCTATGAGTTTCTGTGCCAGTGTCCTATGACCAGTGTTTCATTCCCTCTTTCGTACTCTGTTCCGCACGTACTCGCGTCACATGCGATTTATTCATGGGACACTGGCTTTTGCATGTCACATAGAAAAATCAAAAGAAATGCAGATTCGCGGAGAATTGCAGATATTTATTCTCACTAGTGAAGTTATTTTGCTTTATTTTGCTTTGTTTTGAATGTTACGATTAGTTCTACCTCACTTTCGAGCGTGCTGTGCGAAAATGTCGTTTTCACATCATAAAATTATAAATAATTGAATCAATTAGTAAATTAAAGTAATTTTGAATTATGAAAAAACTAAATTTTTGCTCAACTGAATATTGGATGTGGAATTATGTCATTCCGAATTCTCCCCCGAGTCGTACAGACGTACATAATACACCCAGCAGTTTCACTAACTTTGTATTTTTTTATAAACAAGGGTAATCTGATTAGGCGAGCATAATTTGCTTGCATGGGGAAAAACTTGCGGATGCAGCTCGCCGGCGACACACCTTCACTGGAAAAAAATAACATCCAGCAGCGACAATATTTGCGAGAAATGTAAGCCTTGCTTGTGGCCGCGCAGTCCGCGGCGCACGTCTCAAATGTCATACACTTTTAAGGAATAATGTTGCACACCGCGCATGGAAAAAGGAACGCCGTACTCTAAACGTCCACTTTCACATTTATTGTGAGTACGTCGGCGGCGCGCTCTATCCACACTTTTCTAGAGATTCTTCGACGCGCGCGCCGTCCATAAATCCGCAGCGAAGGAATAAAACCCAAACACGCAAAAACGCGCGAAACTGGAACGCGATAAAAAGGAGCGCAGTAAATCGTGGTAATCGCCGCGGCAACAAATCCAGGATATCCTTTTTATTTGCGGATTAGCATAGCAGCGGACGCGGACGGATGGGATACCAGGTGTGCGGGGCAACTGGTAGGTACCCGCTTGTGTGATTATCGCGTGGGATTCTAATTGGGTTTTGCGCGCATTTTTCGGATGTTGGGTCTTTAACGCAAATTTGGTTGTCGCGGCATTTGTGTGTGTGTCTGTGTGTGTGTGTGTTTAGTGTGCGCAAGCACATTTTTTCTAATCACTGCGCACACAAACTCACACCGCGGGCGAGAGCGTGGTCGGCGAGCGAGAGAGGAGTGTTCGAAAACACGCTTGAAAGGAGAATGCGAGAGCCGTGGTGCGCCGGTGCGCCTCGCGTTAAACGCTCTATCTTCTTGAAAGCGATCTCGAAGCCCGTCGACTTGAAGCCGTCAGCTTTAAATGGCATGCCGCATGCTTTGGGGGCCCCGCGGAGAGAACGTGCTCGTGTCTCTTCAGCTCTTGGATCTTGTAGTTGTAGCAGCGCGCTCGTTTTGCTGCTTCGATGGTCTCAGCGCAGAGAGACACGGTGGGTATGCGCAAAAGGGGTTGCTGTATGAATATATATATCCCCGGAATACCAGTTTTTCCATGAACGTCACATTTTGCGATTAGGCGCAACGCTAAGCCTTCATATTGCAGACAGTATTAGTAGGCCCCCATTAGTAGGCATTTGAGATAATACCAGTTGCTAAGTATAGCATCAAAAGGGTCCCAAAAACATGTCATAATGTGATAAAAATGACATGCTGGCAATGATTGGTACATTCATGGCAGTCTTGTAAGCCACAGGAAATCTTAATCCGCTACGAGCGCATTAGTTCACACTTCCCTCGAGACAGGTTAAACTTCGGCGTGGAACCGGCTGCACACGCGGCGCGTAGTACTCGGGCTGCTGCAGGCTACTAGCGCTCCTGCTGCATCCCCGCCAGCCCCGCGCGCGCGCGCGTTCTTTCCTGCTCGTCGCACGCCTAACGCGCCCAGCCTCAACACAAAAATATTTTCGTGGCATGGCCACGAGACCTGCTGCACACGGTGTGCGCACAGATGGCCGAAGGAGCAGTCTCGCTGGTGGCAGTGGCGACTGCGCCACGACACATACCCATACGCGCACACCACGTAGGTATGTGCATGCGGTAGTTGGCATCTACCTACGGCAGGTACGACACACCAGCAACCTCGAACCGTTTGGAGGGACGGCATTGTGTAAACACTGTCCGGATAGGAATGACTAATTTATGCGGATGGCGCTTTTTTCTTAGCTAAACACGTTTTTTTTTTCTTCTTCGTAATGGCTCCCTACAAAAGCACCTTCGGAAAGGCACCACTCTGCAGGTACCTCTTGAGGTTTTACAATGGACTTCCGGTACCTATACATAACGTAACATTAGGAGTAACTTTCTCGGAAACCTCGCTGGAATATTATGCAATAAGTGTTGAACGTGGTCCTTAGTTCTTACATAATTGTAATTTTGGTAGACTAATACATAGAGATGATGTACTAAAATTTAGGTAGATCCATTCCGTCCAGGTAGCCATCAAATACGAAAATTTTTAACAAAATACACACATTAACCGTGACGAAAACGGCGATTAGCTCCGTAAAGCCCGAAAAGTGGATGATCCCCTTGCCGTAATCTAGGGGGGAAGCTGTCCCATTCGCGATGGGCCAATCGGGGTTGTTCACATGCTCGCTGAGACAGGGTAGGGAGGCATTGCTGCGCAGGCGCTGCTTCTCCTCGCGCTTCTGAATGAGCGGATTGTGGCGCTGGCCGTAGCTGACGAGGCTGGTCCTGGAGAAGACAACCGTGGTGACGGAATCGTCATCATCGTCCCGCAACGCCTGCTTATTGTAGTACACCACGTCCATGTCGTTGTCGTCGAAGGGCAAGCCGCATAACTCACTCCGCAGTCCCCCGGTGTAACTGCTGAGAATCTCGGTGAAATCCGCACTATTCGACGTGATCGTACTCAGACACGTGGTGGACGGTCCCAGATTTCGGAAGAGCGTATTCTTGAGCTCACAACGAAATACCTGGTCCCCGGGCATTTTGTTAAACTTCCGGATACAGTACCGGAAGATATTCTCCTCTAACGTGTCGCTCGGTTCTGCGCATGTCGACGTACACTCTTGATCTGAGTCCATCTCGCTGCGTGAAAATAGATGTTAGTCTGCATATTGGCGACCATCGTAAAATAGCAACACCTGGATGTGTCATACTCGTCCCTGATTCGCTCCATTATCGCGCCGAATGACTCGTAGATAATTTCTTTCAATATATGCTTAATTATAAAACCTCCCACTGACTTGGATAAATGCAAAATCAAATTCATTTAAGTCCGAAATTTACACTATCCCGATTTGAGGCGCGAAATTTTGATACCGTTTTATGTGCAATTGTGGCGTAATCGTCGTAATTTTGATATGACAATGTTGTCATTCGTTTTGTGACATTTAAGAAAGCAAGGAGCTATTGATTTTCTAATCGGCTTCTCTTTCTGGTTTCTTTTTTGCAGCTGGATTGAAGCTCTAGGAAATGCTGGGCAGCCCCGCCGGGCCAGGGGGGCCCGCCCATAGGGGTCTCTGGCCAGTGGCACCGCCCTCCATACAATCCGCCACGAATGTCACACCAGATGGTAGGGCGCAAGGTCGATGTCTAACGTGATTCCTTTCTGATAATTCTGAATTGACCATGCTAGGGTTCTACTCTTTTCTGCCGGGTAGTCCAGCGTTTGGCAGTACCCTGTACTCCCACAGTTCGGCGATCGGACGTTTGGCCACCGCCACGATCCAGCCCACTCCCGGCACGGCATTCCATCCGGCTCATAAAGGTAAGCCATACGCATCGCTTTGCACCACGTCTGAAGAAATGGGAGCGCGTGTTTGTTTATGCCCCGGTTGGAGTAGATTGGCTGATGTTTGCGGTGGAAATCGTGAAAACTGGCAGCGCGCTGGATGATTTATGCTGATTACGTACCATTTAATGTTGTGAGGCACTCGATTTCAGCGCACAAAACATCAACAATTTTGCTCATTTTATACGCGCGCGTGTGTGTGTGTGTGTGGATGCATGAATCAGTGATTGAACGAATTCTGCGTGGTGCAATGCATAAAAGTTGCTGCTGCGGATTCATAAAGTTTTTATTGTTTGGTGCTAATGCTAAAATGCGTTGCGCCCGGTGCGTTTAGATTGGGGCTTTCGCTCAGTTTCAGAGTCGCTCTTCGCGTCGACGGGTTACACGTTCGGAGCGCCTACGCCACCGCCCGGCTCACCCTACTCGCCCGTGCCCGTGACGCACCTTGATGTGCTTGCGGCGAAGGGTTTCAACTCGAACATCATCATTCAGCAGCATCCGGAATACCCGCCGACACCGCCGAAGAAGCAATTGCTCGCTGACGGCGGCAAGCCACTGGCGCTGCTGTCCGCGGACGAAGCGGCAGCGACGCCATGCTGCAAGAAGACCTGCTGCTCCTGCTCGTCGTCGGCGGCGATGGCGGCGACGAGCGCACCGGGCAGGCCGAAGCAGCTGCTCAACGCGCCATCCGGCTGCAGTCGGACGAATCCGGTGAACTGGAATCTGGTCGCGATCAAGAAGGAGCCGGGCGGCGGCGGCACACCGTGTCAGGTCGCCGAGGTGACGACCAGCGGCTCGCCGAACATCAACGCGACCATCAAGGTGGAGGTGGCGTCGCCGACGCAGAAGACGTGCGTGTCCAACGTGTGCCACGAGCAGTTGCAGCACTGCGGCATGGGTGCCCTGCCGACAGTCGTCACCAGCAATGGTAATATTGCATTGCATTGCATTGCATCAACGGTCGGTACCAAAGCTAACGCCGGCAATCTGCGCTTTTCGATCTCTATAGGTAACATCCCCGTGGGCATTGCGGTGGCGCGCCAGCGCAAGCATCAGGAAGTGATGGCATCACCCTCGCTATCGCCGATGCCCTGCCACTCCGCCGGCCTGCTGACGACCATCAGTGCGGCCCAAATCAAAAACGTTGCGCGCATCTCCGAGCTTGGTAAGTGTGCACTTATATGAGCGCTACGTGTCATACACATGTGTGTGTATGTGTGTGTTACATGTGAGCTGGTCGTGCGCAAGCACAGGCCGTGTGAGCTGCCGCGCGCTCAGCAGGAGCCGCGCGTTTGGAATTTGTTAGTGGGCTCCTCTGAACGCGTTGTGCGTTTCTCTCGTCTCTGTGTTGCAGATGCCGCCGACATGGGTGCGTCCACCGGAGCAGCGGCGGGCGTTGTGGGAGGTGGTGGCCTGCTGCAGTGCCCCCCGGAGGAGCGCTCCGGCGGCTTTGCGGGTTGGCCCGTAGGTGGCACACACAGCTCCGCCTTGGCGACACCTACACTGTGGCAGTACCCTGGTAAGAGCGACGCGGCCGGCGCTGCGCGAGCACGTTGCCTCCTCAGCGCTTTTTTTTCTTGCTTTAATGTTCTCTAATTTCGTGACTCTCGTTTCACTTTGTTTTTACGCCGTCCTTATACCTTTTTCCAATCGCATGTGTGAGCGCATTTTATTTCCACGTTAAACATCGATTATTTGACAAGTAGAATATTTCACGTGCGGATGCATTGAACGTACTGAGGCGTTTACTAAAATATCTTGCGGAGATTAATGTCAAGTTTTTTTACAGATAATTTCTATTAATAAAGCGCGATAAAGTCATTTAGTATTATCCGTTAATTCGAATATAACGTGTTATTTAACTTTTTTGTATGAAATGTGGCGCAAACACAAACGTTTGCATCCATTGATGGAATGATATTATCTAAGGACGTGTTTGATGATACCGGGCAGGTGCTCCATTTTTGCAACTCAAAAATGGAGCCCTATCGTAAATGATTGCTAGTCGTGTGGCCTTTGGTAAAATGCGAATTGGAATTCTAGCACACTTACCAATGGAGCCATTGGTGCCCATGCCGATGCCGCCCGTCGGATTCCAACTCGTACGCGATCATAACACCGGCGGTTTGCTCCTCCTGCCAACGGCAGGCGTCGGTAAGTTTGTCACCGATCCCATGCGCATGCACGGCTCCGTCACGGTCGCGATGTGCTTCTTGATTTGTGTATGTGTGTGTGTGTGTGTGTTCACGGACGCATCTGTTTGCCAACAGAACAAGTCCAACAAGTCGTGTGGCCCAGTTACCATCAGCCCCCGTCGCACGTGCTGCTCCCGCCTTCACTGCCCCCGCCGCCCCTGCAATTGCTTAGCTCGTCCGCCGACTATCTCGCGTCCAGCACGACGATGCACCACCATCAGCAGACGCATAGCGCGCGCCTGCTGGCGGTCACCACCGACAAGCGCAAGCTGCCGCTGCCGATTCCGACGACGACGTTCATCAAGATCGAGTCGGAGCTCAGTCAGCACAAGGCGGCGCAGACGGTGAGCGCGTTCGACAGCTCGACGGCCGCCGGCACGACGGTGTACACGGATCCGAGCATGGGGCCGCTGGTGACGACGCACGTCATCTACCAGCATCCGCCCAATTTGATTCTGTCGCAGAACGCGCCGCCCGCGCAAGACTTGCACGCGACGACGACGACCACGTGCAGGTCGCAGGCGACCTCGCCGGTCACGTGTCTCACGCCGCCGCCGGACTGCACGCCCGACGAGGAGTTGAGCGTGCAGGACGCGAGCAATCAGACGGACGCGTCCGAGTGCGAAGCGCACGAGGAGACGGCGCCGCCTCCAGCAGCGCCAGTCTGTAGAGACGAATTGGTAGCGCCACCACCGCCTCCTGTCGTCGACCACAAACTTTCCAATAGCGTACCTGATACATGTATACTAGAACAGTTAGTACCTAGCATACCACCAGCACCTCCGGAGGCTACACCCCCACATCAGGAGGCAAACGCACCCGAAACTACAAAAGAGGGGCAAGTCGTAGTGGATACGAAGATTGTGGAGGCACAAATCGAGCCGACCGTCTTCAAGGACGATGTAGTACCAGTAATACCAATACCGACGTGCAATGATGAAGTTGAGATTAAAGAAGACAAACCAGTATTGTTAGATCAGGTGAATGACGAGGCGGAGGCGACTTGTAGTCCCGATTTATCAGGTTTAGAATTACTCTCTAATAGTATTGAGGAATTTGAGAATGCGCAGAAGATTGACGTGGAGCCGAAAGCAGCATCGCCATGTTGTATTAAGACGAACGATGAGGTCCTTGAGCGAATCGCGCAGATGACACTGGACGAGCCCAGCGTTGCAAGTCCCGCCAAAGACGAGCTGGGCGGGTTGGATTTACTCTGCGCGCTTGCCGAGCAGCGCATTCTCGAGGAGGTCAACTCCGCCATGTGCCAGCCGCTGCACGTGAAGCAGGAACATCCGGTGCGGAAGGCCGAGAAGCACAAGCTCGAATGCGATCCGCTGGATGTGGATCTCGCGTGCGAAACACAGGCGAAACAGATGAACATTAGTGATAAACCGAGTGATGTCAACCAACGTGATAGTAGTATTAAGTCATGTACATGTAGGGAGGATTCTTATCGCACGTACACAACCAAAGAATCGGAGGAGGAGGCGAAGAAGTTTTTGGCGAGCAGATCGCAGGCGAGCTGCTGCAACAGCGACTGGCCGTGCATGAACGCGATGGAGTTGGATATGCGAATGCGCCTGGCGGATCTGCAGCGCAAGTATCGCGAGAAGCAGCGCGAGCTGAGCAAACTGCGCCCGAAGCGCAACGAGCAGCACCATCACCACCGGGAGCGTTTCCGCTGCAAGAAGAAGACGCGCAAGAAGTCGACGACTTCGAATCGCAGCACGCCGCCGCCGGTGGTGCCGCCGTTGACTGTGGACGCGCGCATTGCGAAAGTCGATCCATCCGCGCGGCATACGAACAATAACTGCATGGAGTTGCTAAAACCACCGAAACTCTGCACCTATACGAGTGGGGCCGAAAATGTATCGTTTCCCATTCGGAAACGTTACTCTCTGGACGCAGACAATGATGTGTCGTACAAATCTTCGAAAAAACGGAAGGTGGGACGTCCGAAGAAGTTGATGTCCACCTCCGGATTGAATTCAGGGACGGAGACAATAGTTGCCAAGAAGTTGAAGAAGGGGAATCTAGTTGGATATTTGCTAGCAGCCAAGGAGAAGCTTATTCAGAACAATTCAGTATTCTCAGATCCGCCGCGGTTTGTCGACGACGGCGAGAGGGATTATAGAAGCAGTAGTAAATCACGAAAGTCATTCAAAGTGGAAGAGGATAGCGAGGTGGACGAAGAGGACATAGTTGAGGATTCAGAAGACCTCAAGGAGAAAGGAAATGAATCTGAACGTCTTGATTACATAGAGTTTAAGAAAGAATACGACGAGTCTGAGGTCGATGATGAAGAAGAAACTCATAGCATAGCTGAATCTAATCAAAATGACGAGGAGTTGCCTTCCAAGGAAGAGATTCCATCCGTGGAAGAGGACGCACAGCCAGAGCAAGCAGAAGAAGAAGAAGAACAAACCGCCGAAGTTGATTGCAGATGTCAGTTGACTACTGAACACTTGGAAGAACCCAAGTTAAGGGTACTCACCGCTATGGGGGGACTCTTCTACGCTGGTCGATTAAATGCTGTCCAACCTCCGGATGTCTATTCGATAACTTTAGATGGGGAAAGGGGTAATCGGCCGCACATCATGTCTCGGGAGGAAATTCTAAGAGATGCTGTATGTATTATTCATTGTAGGTTCTTTATTGTGATTTTATTGGTGTGTTTATTCTATGTTTAGATTTTGGAGGTATCCCCGTCTACCGCGGAGGAACTACCACCTGGCACTCGACTCTGCGCGTACTGGAGTCAGCAATACCGATGTCTGTATCCAGGTACGGTGGCGGAGCTGGATGGTCTTGAGAATGACGCCAGGTTCGTGTCGGTGGAATTCGACGATGGTGATAGTGGCCGGATAGCAATCGAGGACATTCGTCTACTGCCAGTGGATTACCCGATCATTGAATATGACCCAAATCCACTGCTCAGTTTGTCCAAGAAGCGTCGGCGTACCTCCACGGTGGAAGAGCGGCGAACGGCACCACCGCCGCTACCGCCCCCGAGTCGCAAAACTCCATCGCCACCGCCCCCGCCGACGCCGAAAGAACCCGAGGCAAAACCCGCGATAAGCAATCAAGTATGTTCAGACGCTAGCTTGAAAGACAGAGACCTGCAATCGTACAAAGAGCGCCGACGGCTGAAAAAGAAGAAGCGCAACAAGTTCAAGCAGAAGTTGCACGACGAGCGCAAGAAGCGCAAGAAGCATAAGTATCCCGAGGAGAATGGCGGCGGCAGCAGTAAGCATCGCAAGCACCACAAGAAGCATCACAAGCATAAGAAGCACCACCACAAGAAGAGTACGCATGAGCGAAAGAAGAGCCAGACCGCTGATCAAATCGAAGCTGAGGGTGTTGAGGATGGCGAGCCGAAGTATGAGGTTGTGATTGCTGAAGTGGAGGAGCACGTGTCGGATGTGGAAGTGCCGGAAAGGGAGGTGAATGAAGACGTCGACGAGGTTACCGCCATCGCTGAAGTTGTCCCCAATGTGGACGACGAAGTCACCATGGATGACATCTTAGAGGCGCGCACGGAGAAGAACAAAAAGTTCCGCGATCGGCAGGAGTCTTGCGAGTCACGCAGTAAGATGAGCGCATTCCTGCCGGCGCGACAACTGTGGGGATGGTCGGGGAAGGGATACAAACGGCCGCGAACGAAGGGCAGGTCGAGGAAGCAGTTCTACCGAGCCATACAGCGCGGCAAGGAGACAATACAAGTAAGTACATTTAGAGACTTTACCATAGGTATGTTTCTATGTGGGTTTTATTGGTTCAGGTTGGCGATTCCGCTGTGTTTCTTTCCACGGGCCGGCCGGATAGGCCATACATTGGGAAGATCGAAGCGATGTGGGAGTCCTGTGGGACAATGGTCGTTAAAGTTAAATGGTTCTATCATCCTGAGGAGACTGTCGGATGTCCGTCGAGTCTGAAATATCCGGTATGACATTTTATTCCCGATTGCATCATTCCTATGTTGTGTTTTTGTTCCGAGTTTTGACGTTGTTGGTTGGATTGTTACAGGGGGCACTCTTCGAATCGCCGCACATGGACGAGAACGACGTGCAGACCATTTCGCACAAGTGCGAAGTGCTGCCGCTGAACGCCTACACCGACAAGCTCGGCGACAATCCCAAGCGCTATGCGACGATCTACGACAACAACGATATCTACTACCTGGCCGGCTACTACGACCCGACGACGACCACGCTCAAGATGGAGGCGGATATTCCCTTCGATCGGCGCGTCAACGACGACGAGTGATCCTCTCGTGTGCAATACGGACTGCAATGTCGCGCATTTGGGCCAATTTATCTCCGGGAGCAGTGATTACTGGTGCTATGTATTCCGTGTACGGGCGTTGTGCAGAGACCTACGCGTACGAACAGCGGCAACTGTTTGTATTCATGTATCAAGATGTACTTACCGACCAGCGCGGTGGTGTGCTTTTTGCGCGAGACCGTCGAACGAGATTTTGAAACAATATTCTTATAACATAGAATAGTATACACCAAATTTGCAAAACGTTAGGAGAACTGCTCTACCATATAAGTACAGAGTATTACTATAGCTTTTTCTGATTAAACATACTTACATTATACATAGATGTGCGCCGTCATCAAAACTCTAGGATACAAGGCGTGCGCCGACGGGTGGGTAATGTTTATATTTTTGAGAATTTTTGAGCGAAGCGAGTTGTATCAGCAACCAAAAAAAAAAAGAACGACATATTACTTAACTTATTACTTAGAAGAGCGCACCTATGAAGTAAACAAAAACTACAATAATCTACAATTTTCACCGAACTCACACGTAGTCAAAGCATTTGCGTTGTTGCAAGGAGTTCTTCAGATGACAAACGTCGACAGATGCGATATGGAATTTTCAACACATGATTATTCTTGTAACCATTGGACTGTAAAAAAAGGTGCCTACAAAAATACATATATATTTTTTAATTGTTAGGAGGGACAAAGAGAAACCATACACATTTAGACACCATGACATTTTGCCACTTTTGCCAAGTTTTATTGACGGCGAGGAGACAGGAGACCGGGGTTCTTGTGAGTGAGGGCTGAACGTGCAATTTTGTGACTTGTACACGGCAATATCGACGACGCGAACGCAGCGTTTGCAATTGTTTGTTGTTTTTGAGCTACGTAAACTCAAAATATCTAAGTATCACTTGTCTTCGGCGGTGTTTGTTTGATTGCAGAGCAAATGAATGTACGCAGTGATTCCAAATCAAACGCATTATACGCTTAGAACAAGAATAACAAGTAATCAGAGAGTTAGATTTTGTAATTGACAATGAACGCAAATATTTATTTTTTAACTAATGTGCATTGGGTTTTGTGATGATGGGTGAATGACAGAGATGTTCCGTTGTTTGAGATTCCTACTACAGAATTCTACGCAATACTCTAGCTGAAAAACTTTAAAGAAACGCCTTTGTTGCTCAGGCAGAGAGAGAGGGAGAGGAAAAATACAAACATACACAAAACACGCAGATTTGATTCAAAGAAGTACGCATACACAAACACACAAACAAATTAAAAGCAATTATTCACCTACGCTTGTGATGTAAAATATTTCCAAGACGTCAACGATCTGTGTTGACTTCGAATACGCTTAAACTTTTCGTGTTAGTTTCTAAGGGTCTTTACGTTTAGTGCATGGTCGCATGATATTCCCAGTGGCGGAAGCGTGCAATGCGGATGACAAACACACGCTTTTATCGGCGCAAAAAAACAAAGTGGTCATTGGCATCATTTGCGGCGAGAGCGATATTTTGAGAACGTTTAATATTATATGAGAATTTGAAGAATATTTAAGACATGTATACATGTAAAAAGAAGCTCCCCTCCCCCCACATAGATAGTGTGTATATTTATTACCTGATTATATATCTCGATTTCACAATCAGTGTGTATCAAACAATATTATTCGAATAGTCTCGCGGTGGATGTGTGTGTGGCCAGACGGGCGCAAGCGGGGGGGCGATGAGAGGCTGCGGACGCGAAATTCAAGACAATATGGTGCTAAGTAAGCGATGCTTCATTCTTTAGTGATCATTTCCTTGTACATATACTGTAATTATCGCTAGTTTGTAGGCATGTATTCAATAATTTGATTTTGATTCTTACAACTTGTGTGCTTATATCATTCGAACGCAGCATTTTTTTTGATTCGTCGCGTGAATTTCCGAATGCAAACGGACAGAACAATCGGCGTTTTGTTTCTTAACCGCTCTGGACTCAAGCTATACTTTGTTTTTTTTACACTTAACAATTTTATTGTGAAATCTTCAATTTGTTTGAAGTTACTACGAATAAACAGCAATACGTCTGTAGAGTTGTTTGTACTACTATTTTCTATATGACCCAATGTGTAACTTATAACTAGTTCCTAAAAGTCCGTTTTGATATACAATGCACATTTTGATATCAAAGCACGTATATTTTGATTATTTATTGTAACTGTTGCACTGAACTTATGGAAATGCATTTTGGAAGGTCATTGAACCCAGTTCAATGCAGCAACTGTTATAATTTTAAAGGGTACTCCAAATTCAAGGATGTAAACTAATTCTTTAGAATATAAAAACAGGGTTTTTTTAATATTCTTAATAGATAATAGAAATAGTTACTTTTAGCAAACACCAAACCTAGTAAATAAGGCTTGGTTTTTATGCACGCGTTTTTGCGTACGCGTTTTAGCGTTCTCGACTGTGATTGGCTGTAAATTTTTGACAGCTGTACGTCCACCAATCACAGTCGAGAA
>JAODGA020019519.1:0-11084 GCA_027574885.2 Drusilla canaliculata | reverse complement strand
TTCAAAGCAATAGAACATGGGAGTGTGTATGGCGCAATGCGTAATTACAGTATATAGATTCGTTTTTATTGCATATATCGTCGTATTAAAGCCTGAAAACGCTAAATACCGCTTCTATTTCAACGCAATAGAACATGGGAGTGTGTATGGCGCAATGCGTAATAACAGTATATAGATTTGTTTTTAATGCAACGATCGCCGCCTAAATGCCCACTCTCGCCCTACACCGCTCCCATCCGAACGCAATAGAACATGGGAGTGTGTATCGCGCAATGCGTAATATCAGTATATAGATTCGTTTTTATTGCATATATCGTCGTTTCTAAGGCTGAAAGCGCTAAATACCGCTTCTATTTCAAAGCAATAGAACATGGGAGTGTGTATGGCGCAATGCGTAATAACAGTATATTGATTTGTTTTTATTGCATATATCGTTGTTTTAAAGCCTGACGAATTGTTTTGAGATCGCGTTAATAGATGGCAAGAAAGGTTACACCGACAAACAGACATCTCACACGTAATTATATATAGATGTAATTTTTTCATGCTGGCTTTCATGCTAATATCTCGGCGCTAATGCCAGTTACTTCTTATTTGTTTTTATTTCGGCGTTTCGTGGATATGGATGGCCAGTTCTTCAGGGAAAAAAGTGTTAATTTAATTTATAAATTAATAATAAATTTGTGTGTTTGGCTTTCTCAATATTTTTTTCCATCCGTTAAAG
The DNA here is from genome assembly GCA_027574885.2 of Drusilla canaliculata. Taxonomy (NCBI): domain Eukaryota; kingdom Metazoa; phylum Arthropoda; class Insecta; order Coleoptera; family Staphylinidae; genus Drusilla; species Drusilla canaliculata. The sequence goes on along the minus strand of JAODGA020019519.1, from coordinate 10,360 downwards.
ATCTATTAGCCACCAAACTTGAACACTTCCTGTTAACGAACATTATAATATATATCTTAGTCCCTATCTAATTCAACTATAAAAATAATGTAAATTTATTTACATCTAAAAGTATATGTAATAACTATACATTTTACATCTTTGAATATATCAAAGATGTATGTAAAATTACAATAGAATTTGTGGCGTCATCTATTACTTTCCAAGTAAAGCTTGCAATCCATTTTTGTTAATAATTTTAATAAGAGCATAAATTTGCCATTTTAATAGTTTTAAATACGTTTTTATTATTTATAACCAATTAGAAATTTATTATTATTTTAGGAAAGCCTTAATAATAAGGTCATTCAATTAATTTTGTTGTCTATTATTTTGGATTTTAATACACTTACCGCCATCTAACGGCAAACATTGCAAACAAAATGTACACATCCGCTGATCCGCCCCCCGTTTGTAATCGCCAGTCAGTCGTAACGTTTTACGATCGCGGTGTGCGTCGCCCCGTTTTTCGCCTAGTTAATGAAGTGCATCCATCATTAGCGGGCGCGTCTTTGCAGTTTTCCGCGGTGTGCGCGAAGATCTAGTGCATCGCGTGTGCTTCTGTGGCAAACGCCGAAGAAAACCACCAGCCGAGTGCCCCGTGCGATGAGTGGCTGATGAAGTAAACATGACCGTCGCGTTTAACGATTACTTCTGGGTGAGTACAACACAAGCACGTAACGATGCATATTTCTCGAGATGATTGCCGCATTAGCCCAATAACATCCTAGATGCGATAAGAGAGCGTAATCCACTTAGATTCCACGCTTCTGCGATGCGTTTATCGGCACGATGACGCGATTCCCCCGAGCGCGCAGAAAGGTTATGTTTGCGTGCATTGTAATGTAATACAATACAACCGAGTCGTTGTTGGCAGGAAATTAGCAAACAATTAACGCCAAAACAAACACATAAACGTAATGTAAGCCGCAGGGCGATTACGATTAGCGCGATTATGCTTGCTGTGTGTTTTTGCTTAGGCTTGTAGTTATGGTGGATAATTAGAATTTCACCTGTCGTTAAAACTAGTTTCGGAGTAGTTTGTTTCGTGGAGGTTTGGTGAGTGAATGCAGTTGCATTCGGTGACCTATTGATTGTTGAATTTATTTCGCGTTGGTCTCCTGCGCGTTTGTGTGCGGCGGTGATTTGGCTCGCTTGCGATGGACGATGCGACATTGCGAGTGAGTGAATAATGACGAGGAGGTTGATTGGGCTCGTTTCACATGACTTTTAATCTGTGCGCCAGTTATGTATGGTGTTCGTCCATCGACAATCAGCGCTGTTGATGTTAGCCGGTGTTGTCCAATGTGTTGTGATTTGTTAAGCGCATTCATTGATGCATCATCATGTCAGGGCACTTGTTTTAAGTTTCCAGTCATTGACTTTGACTATGACTTTCAAGCTTGATTGATATTCTTTTTTGATATTTGAGACTTGATTATGCGTCAAGTGTTTTTTATATAATAGTAGGTTATTTGAGGTTATTTTGTTTAAAATTATTATTGTTCTAACCTTAAAATTATGCTATTTGGTTTTGATTTGAGGTTAAGGGTATTGATATGTTAATAATATTTTTTGGGGTTAAGGGCTCTTAAAAAGAATTTTCATTTTTAAGAGGGTTATTTCGTTGAATTTCTTTCATATCGACCCTATGATGAAATCTCTAACATCACTAATTCAATTCTTTTTGGGGTTTCCTTTTTTTTCCTATTCTTTTCTTATTACAGAAGCTTTATTAGGTTATATTATTTTAAATCAATTAATTGTATATAAATAAATTACATTAAAAATAAATATTTACGTAACATACAAGTTTCGTTTAGTTTAATTTTCAATAGATTCGGTTGAATATTAAAATACTTAGAGTTACAAAGTTTATTTATTGAGAGAAAATTTAAAACAGTTTAAATAGATTTGATATAAACAAGTATGAGAAGTTTAAACATGTTTCGCATATCTCGTCTGAAAGTGACGTATAACTCATCAATAAACAATGCAATAACCTCTCTTTATGTTAACGAGTGAGTTTAACGTACAAACGAAGCAAAATAAAGTATTTATTTTAACTAGTGAGGATAAAAATAGTAGTGTTATGGTTAGTCGAATTTCAACGATTTTTCACGAAACTCCATTTGTATTGCGATCCGCAGTACGATCGGGGCAGAGTACTATTGACAAATTGATGCTTCACTTCGTGTTTTGTAGTACTCGCTTTGCTCGTACTTCAAAGACACGTCACTATAAATTGTTACCTGGCTCGTTGTTTAAAGTACTATAATGGCAATATTTATAGTTTAGACTCATTTGCTGTCTATTTGGTTTTAAGGTTTTAATTCATGGTTTTAAGGGCTAATATTAAAGAATTTAACTATATTTGTGAAAACATGTTTCTTAGCAATTACGTCACATCGCATATAAGTCTTGTAGGCCAAGTTCAAATATAGGGTTGAAAATAAAGATTTTTTTAGGAAGGATAAGGATGTGAATTTAACAAGATTTACACTTGGGATGCTGGTACACTTCACCGCGGTCCTAATGGCGGGTAATTTTTTATGCTCTCAGCTCCTATCTACAACATTATCACTAATTGAGGGATAGGATTTCTTGTCGAAATTACTATCTACTAAATTAGTTTTATTTTTCATACCAATACGCTTCAGCAACTTGGTCGCATTACTTGAAAGTAGATAACAAGAATTATAAAAATTTGAAACTAACTAAAAATAAGCCACTCTTAATTGCAAGAAATAACGTTCGTGATTACACTATATTTTGAATGTGTTAGATGTCTCTGACAGATCTGGTGCGTGGGCATTATTTACCAAGTCCCGTAACTTGTCAGTTGATTACAAGATAATCGTGATTTAGAAACCACGTAATAGGCAGCTGGCTTCAGCTGCCTTTCCTTTTCTTTCATAGAGATGTTCCTATTCACAGTAGTATCCTGTATAGTTTATTGTAACAGTTCTTGGGCATCCCTCTTGTGCTTTTCTTTTGCACAGGATCTTGACTATTCATGTCGAGTACCCTGTATGCACTCTTTACGTTGCAAAATCGGTTAGGGGTTTATTGAAAGTGACACAAATCCCAAATTATTTACATTTGCACTAAGCGTGTTATATTACGTAACGATAAGTGAGTAATATACTATACGTGAGGTTTATCGAAAAACTTATCAACTAGTTTACAGCACTGTTTTTCTCACGACCATATGCGATAATGAATTTTATTTGACGAACATTTTTATCATAATAAAAAAACATTGATTGAGCGTTGTGAACACTTGTAGTGCATAGTGTGCCTTGCACGCAGGAGGCGATTGATATCATAACACAACAAGTGGAGATATGAACTTATAACTTAACTGTTTAACGTTATGGTCAGGTTTCTGCATGTAAAGTGGCACGTTATGATTACTTTTGCATTTGGTCGTGGGAAAAGTAATTTAAGTAATGTCTATTACATTATTGCCATATTTTTGTGGAAGATAAAATTTGTTCTATGTTGACATTTATATCTCGTTAACATTCTCACAGGACCTAGTGGTCGAGAACCATTAATTTTTCGAAGAGAAGAAGAAGAACTTCAAATTATGCTTTTGTAATTTTAGTTTGAATACATTTTGTAATCTTAAAATTATAATTCCATTAACTTGTACGTAATGAGGACGTAATAAATGATTTTTAGTAATAAATATTTAGTTTATCTGGCAATATATTATATTAGGGATAAACATATTTTTATTAAATTTTATAAAATGTTTATTGTTTTGTTGTTTCTATTAAATGAGCTTTCATTTCGAAGGTCATTTGATAGATTTGTTTGTATAGAAACTACTACTAAATGTTATGAACACATCTAATATTTCACTACGCATAGAAAACAGTTCAATAGTATAATATACTCATCAGTTTAATTGAATATCATATAAATGTCACCTCGATGTAACTTTCTCGATGTAGTTCTCAGCAATAAACGAATAATTATTACATAATTGCGGTCGATTGTAAAACACAGCAACGAGGATGAATATATACGCTAAGATGACGGCATCGTTAGTGTCACTTGTTTTTTCAGGCCAGACTCTAATTAAGCGGCGGTGAACTTGAAATTACGTAAACGTAGACGCAATTTTCACATTATGTACGACGAGGGCGCGTTCTATTGACGCCTTCTTACTATGGTTTCGGCGGCGGTGTTGGCTGGAACTCGGAAAAGTCGCCGTTGTGGGGGCCACAAAGCATATGCTGCCGCCGCCGTAATTTTCGACCTTTAGTAGCAAATACGAAGTCTATTCGCTCGCTTGCTACCTGCATGCGCCTATATTGATCTCTGCTTATAAATAACTGGAAACGCGCGGCGGTTTTTTACTGTTTACTTGATTTGGAATTTAGTGTTTGGCTATGCAAGTGATAAAGGACAGGCGTGAAGCGAGGCGGGCGCGACGACGCAAGAAAGTTAGTGGTTTGCTGTTTGACTAAGGCTAGGGTTTTATTAGGGGTTTCTCTTAATTGGTAAGCTTTTGATTTTCTTCTTGGAATTTTTCCCAAAGGGCGATAAAAACAATGGCTTCGATGTTCTCTACCATAACATGAAGTATGGCCTGGCGGCCAGTAAGGAATTGGCGGATTTCTTTCGCGAGCAGTCGAGTATCGAGGAGAACAACTCCAAGTTTCTCGCCAAGCTAGCGAAGCAGGCGGGCAGTTGCTGTGCGCAGGGCACCTTTGCACCACTATGGGCTGTCCTCAAAAATTACGCCGAACGCCTTGCGGCCCTGCATATGCAGATGGTCGCCAAGGTAATGGATTTGGTAAAGGACGTGAATCGCTACTCGGAGGAGTTGGCGAAGAAGCACAAGGCCGTAAAAGAGGAGGAGTCTGGCACACTTGAGGCGGTACAGACGATGCAATCAACCACATTATTGGTGCAAAAGGCTAAGGACATATTTGCGCAACGTGGGGCCGAATTAGAAAAGCTGAAAAAAGAGAATGCCACCCCGAAAGACATCGAAAAGGTAGAGACCAAATATAAGAAAGCCCAGGAAGATTACCGCACATTGATCGAGAAGTACTCAGTAGCGAAGGACACCTTCGAACGCAAGATGACCATAACCTGTGGACACTTCCAAGAACTGGAAGAAGCCCATCTGAGACAAATGAAGGATTTTATTAATACGTACGTTCAGGTAGCGGCGGCAACGCACGCAGAAGCCGGTATTGTTCAATCGGAATTCAAACAGCAATGTCTAGAGCTCACCGTTGATAAACTTTTGGAGCAGTTTGTTCTTAGTAAATACACCGGACTGGAAAAACCAGGTTAGTCCTATTCAATTTTAGATTGCACTCCAATTTCAGGTTATATTTTCTCTATTCAAAATAGGCTTGGTGGACTGGGAAGAGACTAGTCAACAACTCCAATCGCCGATTCTAGACGCGGACTCTTCATCTGTGCTCGCCGCATCTTTAGCTGGAAGCACCACGTCTACGACCTCGGTGGCGGCGGCGGCTGGCGCGGGCGGTGGTAAGCCGGTGAAGCGCGAAGGTAATGAGAGCAATGTAGCTGGGACACAGCAGGCCATGCCAACACATGCAAAATCATCCCGCCGTACAACCTCCCTTCTTAATCTCTTCATGTCTAACTCGCAGGGTATGTGACGATGTTTGATGCACCTTGCCTCTGGGACGCTCTACTAACTTAGTGGGTGGGTTATTTTGTTGTTGTTTTGGGGGGACCCTTGATGTGTTTGCAGGATCGCGCGAGGGCCGTGCGGGGCCGAGCAGCGCACCATCTAGTCCGACGAATCCAGGGGAAATGACGCGAGGCGTCCAGCGTGGATCCAAATGTAATTGGCCCTCAAGTATTTTGTTTTTGCCATTTTCTTGGTATATTTTTACTTAGGCCTTCCAATATTAATTAATTGATTTATGGTCTGATTTCTTATTGAGGAGGATGGTCTCAGATGTAAAAATGTACTTAGGAAATATACTTTTTTTAACAATTTTCTACCAAATTTGGATTGTTATTATTTACTTTCTGTTTTGCATAGAGGTATTTAGAAAACTTATGGTGATTTACGTATTTTGCGCTGCGGTAAACTTAGGTATTGGTTTTAGTTGTGCCTTTGCTTGTTTTTCCCCTTCTGTATGTTGTTTGGTTTTATTGGTTTATTTACTTTTACATTTTGTTTGCATCAGCTATTTTATATAAAAAATGTATGCACCATATTTTAACTTTCCCAGCAGTGTTGGCGGGTGCCTGCCCATCCCCCTTGCCACCGTTGTCAGAGCTAAAGTTAACGCAATTTTGCAACTACATATTCACGACGTCGTTTCACATACATATACTCTTGCTGTATCACCACTTAACTCACTCAACACATATCAGTTTATATCACATATTATCGAGTTAAACTTTTTAAACTAAATTTAATCTCTTTGTGGTTTGATGTCATTGCCAGCGCATTGCTGATGGGTTTCATTGCTTTATAACTTTGCGTTGTGCATGTAGGGTTCCTGCGCAGTCGGCGCGACAAGGCCAAGCAGAAAAAGGCGAACAAAAAGAAGAAGGATGGCGCGGACAATCAAAGCAATAAGGAAGAAAAATCGGATCTGTATGTCAAGCGATATGTTGATTGCCAGATGCGATACTGATTGTTTGTGTCTTCTAGGGAGGAGAAGGAAGAGACGCGAAAAAGTCAGACTCTGGTGGAGGGTGCCGATGGCGAAGTACTCGAGGTGGATGAGGAGGGTTTTGTAATACAGCCGACGACGCCCGCGAATTGGAACAACGACAAGGGGAGCTTTTATTCATCATCGGATTCCGACACGGATGATGAGCGCGAGCGCAAGATACGCGTCGAGATCAAACCGCTGAATAATGGCGCCGCGCCGATGTCCGCCTCGGTGGATGAACTGCGCGCCACCGTTGAGAATCTCTATCTGCTGCCCGCCGGCGGTAGACGGGGTTCGGCGTTGGACTCGCAGGACGCCGCCATGAAGCGCTCCCAATCTGTGTCGCAGCAATTGGGCGGCAAACCTAGTAACGATCTGCTAGGCTTGAACTTCCAGAGTCCTGCACAATCGAACGCATCGACACCCACAAGTACGCATCCCTATGCGCCACTACAAAGTCCCTCGCAACCAGCACTCAACTCACCGACACTTTCAGCTTCTTCGAGGTATCCCGATCTCGGTGATCTATTCTCCGAGGTTGGCGATATCCAGCCTCCTACGGGTGTCGCTCCTTCCAAGCCTAGACAAACACCAACGCCTACTAGTGGTTATATGTCTATACCAAGACCGCCTTCGAGGCGTTCCGATCCGAATACGCCCCGTGGGCATATTAGTCCTTCGAACATCTCGAGGGCGGATAGTGTAGGAAGTTTAGAGTTTAGAACGGCTTGTGTGCCTGTGGGTGTTTCTCGCGGACCGTCACCCTTAACAATTGGCATGGCGGATACGATTCCTCTAGCCGTGGCGTTCCATGAGATTGTTCATTCCTATTTTCGTGGAGCCGATGAAACAAAGTGAGTTTTTAAGTTAATTTTTTTTCTTAATTGCCACATTGCTGAAGTTAATAATTACAAAATTTATAAATTATATTGAGATCCAGTGCAGTACACAATTATACAGGAATTTTGTTGGAATTACCAATAAAATTTTAAATATATTTTGGTATAATTATTCAAATTAATTGTTTGCATTTTAATACTGTTGAAAACAAATTCTCTTAACTTTAACTCAGCATGTTATAGACATTTTTGCAACATAGTTGCTTATAACGGTTTACGTAATTTAAGCGATCGTGTCCCATTCAGGTGCCAGGTAAAGATGTCCGGCGACATGATGCTTTCGTTCCCAGCGGGCATCGTGACCGTGCTGGCCAACAACCCGAACCCCGCCAAGCTGACGTTCCGCGTGCACAATACGCAGAAGTTGACCATCCTGCCCAACAAGCAATTAGTTACAGTGTAAGTTTTTGGGATGAGATGCACGCGCGCTGTACCGGCGCTGCGAAATCTGCCTGTTTGTCATCGCGCCAATGAGCCGATTCGCATGCAGATGGTGTGGCATGCTTGCTTGCGCGAGCGCACGCAGCGGGCGATATTTTAATGTAATTCGCATGCACTACAACCGTTTTCTTCGCAGTGATGGTGCGCAATCGGCGAACGATTCCAAGTTCCTCGAGTTCAACATGACCGCCCTAAGTGCCCTATTAAAGAAGCAATCAGAGCTGAATCCTAGCGCTTCGTATTTCAACGTGGACATTTTGAAATATCAGGTACGTTCAACCGCAGCATGGAGCAACAAATGTCTTAAATAATTTATTCGTTTCAGATTAAGCCAAAAGCCGGTGCCAATTCCTGCCCCTTGCAATTGGTGGCCTATTGGAAATGTGAAGACTCGCACACGGATTTGAAAGTCGACTACAAGTACAACTCGCATGCAATGAGTTCAGCATCACCATTATTGAACGTCACGGTGACGGTACCAGTCGACGGGGAGGTGAAGAACAATCAATCTAAGCCAGCCGCCACGTGGTAATGGTATATCTTAATCTTATGATCTATTGTAGTTGAAAATGTATTTTGTTTTAGGAACAACGATACAAGTCAACTAGTGTGGAAGTTTACGGAGTTATCGCTGCATTCGGAGAACCACGGCGTCGGATCGATGCTCGCCCGCATGGATCTCGGCGCTGGACCATCAAAGCCGGCCACAATTTCGGCGCAGTTCAACTGCGAGGGCACGACCCTGTCGGGCATCGGCTTCCACCTGCAGGGCACCGGCTATCGGCTGTCACTAGTCAAGCGCCGCTTCATCTCCGGTCGGTACATCTGCGAGGGCGATTTGAAGTTCTCGGGCGCGTCGACGCCGGCAGCCGGCAGCTGCTAGCATTCCAACATATCAATTCGCACCGCAATCGCCAATGCGCTACCTACCTATATACTATCTATGTAGTTATCGAAATCTAGGACCTAAACACACACAGGATACGCCGGCATTCTGCTTTCTAAACAATAACTCGACGGCGACGAACTAAAGAAATTTTAATTGAATCTAATCTAGGCAAATTCGTTGAATCCTTGCCGAAAAGGGTTTCAATTCTAGACAAGTAAATAACGATTTATTTGTATGTATTTTCATGTTACGAAGCGTCTATTATATAGTTTATTGCTATTTTATATAATCTGTCATTTTCTTCGAATGCGAGATGCGCGGGATGAGTGTGCATTGATGATGAGCACTGTCTTTCCTCGTTTTGCATTAGTACACGATAAGCATAGACTGTAGGAATATGTATACATAATTTTGATATATTAAGCTAATTTTAAAAAGGTTACGAACGTGTATTGTGCAAGAGCTGATTATTCCCGTGGGGACGAAAACGATTACAAAATAAAAGACTATTTGTTGACAAGTTTTAATGAACGTAAACTTCATAATTACGAATAACTTAAAATTATTAGTTAATCTTATCAAAATTACAAAGTCCTTTCAATATAGGTATGTGTTTCTATTTATCTAGAAGTTCTTAAAACGGAATGGAGCATGACTATACTTCTACAATGACGTATGTTTATAACAATTTATTTGAAGGTTAGTAATGTTCATATTTCAATAGAAGTAGAAGTTCAATTTTTGATACGACCTTTCTAGAACAGCAGTTATTGAATGTACCATGACCCTTATGATGTTACGACTAATCTAGATCATCTGTAACAATTTATCTTTTCTGTTCAATGAATCGATAATTCTTATCTCTGGATTTATTTATAGTTTGAAGTATATATATTGCGAATGTAGCCACAGGTGTTGGCAGTTTTGAGTAGACTACGAAAGTGACATCATGTCGACGCGCTACGACCTCGTGGTTTTCGGTGCAACCGGCTTTACCGGCAAGAATACCATCAAATGGGTGGAGAAGTTATCCAAGGAGAAGGGCAGGGACTACACATGGGCGGTAGCAGGACGATCCGAGTCCAAACTCCTGGCTGTCTTGAAAGAAATGGGCGACAAAATAGGTAGGAAGAATTTATTCAAAGTCTTCTTTTAATAAATGAGTGTATGTATGTTAGGTAAAGATCTTACAAAGACTCCTATCATTATTGCTGATATTAAGGATGTCTCATCTTTGGAGAACATGGCTAAACAAGCTCGAATTATAATTAACACTTCTGGGCCATTTGCTTTTATTGGTGAGCCAGTGGTCAAGGCATGTGTTGAAAATGGGTGCCACCATGTTGATGTAAGTGGGGAGCCACATTTTATGGAAGCTATTCAGTTGAAATACCATAAACAAGCTGAAGAAAATGGAGTTT
>JAODGA020019250.1:0-10180 GCA_027574885.2 Drusilla canaliculata | reverse complement strand
GCGACCAGCGTTTACTTCATTTGCTTTTACCGCTCACACCGCCGTGAATAACGAGCGCCCGTCTGATGCTATGAAGCACTATGCTGCCAGCAGCGGGCATGAAAATGGAAATAAAACATGGGCGAACAATAGTTGCGTGTAGCGCAAATGTCATTTATAAGTCGAGTGCACAATTCTGGCCCTAGGGCAGAGACGAGACCCGGCGATCAGACAAACGTCCAATAAAAATGCGCTAGCCGGAAGAAGGGAAGTGGATGTCTTCCATTTCTCCGACCGACTTACCATGTCACGGCGTGTGCATTGCGCGCGGCCGGTCGTGGAAAAACCCACGCAAAAAGAGCGCACGAAGAAGATTGCGCGCTCGTGTCCCGTTCTATTCCAAAGTGGACATCAAGGGTTGGTATGCGCACAATGGAATCGGAAGCCCAAGAAAAGGTCCTCGGGACTGGCAAAACAAAAAAACCGAACGCTTTATATGAAACGGAATAGAATAAGAACGCCAAGGGAATTCAATGCTAGGGGAAAATTGCAGATTCGAGCAATAGAAAATGAAAATAAAAATATACACCCGCAACGGCTTCGTAGAAGCGGACCTGTGAGATGGGGGCGGGTGGAGGCAGACCGTCCACTTCGGTTTCGTAGACGCCGCCGAGAGAGACTGGACGCATTATTGACCAAATCCGAGTCACCGGCCAAGTCAACTCGCCAGCCCTGGAACTAGTCCAAGAGGTGGCACATCCGGAATCTAGACACGAATGTCCGGCTGCCAGTTTTGCGCGCGTATAGCAACATTCTAAGAATGTGGTCTGTTTCTGACACCCCGAGAAAAGAAATTACACTGCCGGGGGTGGCGTTGAAAGCCATCATGCAAAACAGAACACGAGAGTCATCCGAAGCCATCTCTACTCAACAGTACAAGAAGGCGCAATTTTTCTGGTGTCTGGTTCCGACTCCTCGCAACGAGTATGACAGTAATGGCCGCCGGATGAGAAGATAGCATGCGAAACGCATTTTCAAACTGATTTCACACCCCCGCAATAGGATCGAGGTGGCAGCGTGGAAAATCGAAGGCGATCGAGTGTTATAATATGATTCGCACACATGCACACACTCACATACACATATCCACATATGTGGAAGACCAGAGGCAAGACAGCCTATATTTCAACGCACCACGAGAGGAAGTGATGCCGGTCAAGCAGAAACCAATAAAGCCCCGAAGTCAATATGTCAATTTCTTTTTCCCCTCTCGCATTGCCGAAGTGCGCGCGTTTAATTTATCGCATAATGTAATAGACGATGCAAGGACTTACCATACATCTTCCCTTCGTCGGAGAGGATGATTTTCCGTCGGCCGCACGGCGGGTAAATGGCCAACGCCTCCTGGAAGGACTGCTCGATGTCCGGACTCCAGACGCCCTCGGCGTCGGCCGCCGCCATATCTTTTTCGTCCTGCGAAGCCATCAGAGAGCCGCAATTATTATACGCGCAGCAATAAACACACATTCTGCACAATACACAATTTTAGGAATGAGCGTATCGGAAAACATTTCGCAACATTTATATCGCGATAGCAATAAGTCAGTGCGAGGCATGTGGAAATAAAAATCCACCTATTTACAAATTTTCAATGCGTCGCGCGTACGTAGATGCCACTGTTAAAAACTGGACCAATTAGAGGCGCGCGCGCGCGTGCGTGCTTGTGGGTTGTAAACTATTTTCGCACAGTTGTAAACAAACATATTGTTGTATTGGCAATTAATTCGATTTAATTAGGCAGTTCGTTCGGCGCGAGTTCGCCAGAGAACGTCCAAGATCGATGACGTGCCGGTGACGTTTGCGCACGCAATCGAAGTCGTCAATACGCGATAGCGGTCGCATGCGATGCGCTGCTGTGATTAGCAAATAATTGCAACCGGTCATTAAACGCGCCGCGGCGATAAGGAATTACGTGGGAACATTTTACACAAATACACGCATCCCAACGATCCCACAAAACGATCCCACATGTCATCGATGACGATAAGAAAATGCTAAATTTATACTATTCATAATCAATAGGTTTCGAACATCTACCAATGTTGATGCAAATAAGTTACAATCGGTCATATTACACATAATTTACGCGTGCGTACCGTAAATTTGCATAAATTTATGTTTTAATACAAATTATCCTACCCTTTTCGAAGACAAACATAATAATCATAAAAATCGGTTTATCCAAGCAATTTCTTAAATTTTTTAAATATTTTAATACACCTTATCCTTCCCTTAGTGAATATAAATCCAACAAATAAGAACTACAAAAATAAATCCTGCTGTTCTTGAGATATAAATGTTGTTAGAAGCACCACTTCTCTGACTATATATTAAAAATATATTTGTAATTACTTTTATAACTCAAGAACAATTCTTTGTGCGCTGCAAGGAAGAACGTAGTATATAAAAAATATATATATAAAAGAAAGTGGTGTTTGTAACAACTCTTTTAACTCAAAATAAGCAAGACCTATTTTAAAAAATCTTTCTTTGTTTGATTGGTATTTGTTAAGGGAAAGATTTTATAATATTTTAAAATGTGCAGAAATATTAGTTCTCTCTGTAAAACCTATCATAACTCAAGAAGAGATAGAAGGATTTCTATGATTATTTTGTTTTTCAAATTTTCAAATCTTAAATCATTATAGTAAATACAATAATTACAATAAATAAATCGGTAATATGTACTTACATCGCTCATGTCCCCGACATCGAGATTTTTCGTGTCCGGACCCGGGCCATTCGCATCGGCCGCGGGTCCTGTGACCGGTGTCCACGGTGACGAAATCGTGCCTGCACTTAATAACGTACCACCTGCAAAACAATCAAACAAAGGCCAAAATGTAAAACATGTAAATCAGCATTAAATAAATACATATTTCAGCTTCATTCAGTACAAAATGGAAGCAACGTTATGAACACTTCCTCGAACCACTTACTATTCATACGCGCACCGCCCAATAAAATTGATAATGTTTTCATACAAGCGTGGAACGACAACGCGGCTGGCATTTAAACGAAACAAACTTATTAATATGGCGTGTTTCCAGCCAATTTCATTCTTTGATTAACCCCTAAAGCGCGCCGGCATTTATTATGAAAATTACGACTTTTTGGTCGCACTAGTTGCATGATATTCGAGACTACCAGAAATATCGCGGCAATTCCGGGCATTTTTGGAATTTCGTTCAGCATCGTGTGTCGTCGGTGTTACAGCAAAGGGAAAAATTACGATTACGCAACTCGCAAATAAAGTGCAACTGCTGGAGTTTAGCCCTCAAGCATCATGCGCCATTCTGGCCCTGTTGCCGTAAGCGGGCAGCTTTTCACCTCGAATTTTCCACTCGTCGCGCGAACGCTTATTGTCTTTATAAATGCGCTGTGTTTGTTACGTATATTACGCGTCTAGTAGTAGGCGCTACGCTGAGAATGAAACATACAACTTGTTCGCGGTCACACAAAAAAAAACACTCCCGCAATTTTACCACAATCCATTCAAACAACAAATTTCCTGATTTTACTTTTGCATCAATAAAATGCATTTTAACCGAACGTAGAAGGAGAAGATTTAATGTACAACAATTATGAGTTAGACCTCATCGAAACGCAGTGTATGCGGCGGCTGTAACCGCCGCCCCCGTGCGGCTGGCGTACGGCTGTAAATTCACCTCGTAATGACGGGCGCCTGACGGTATGGAATGTGGCCCTTAATATCATACACATGCACACGGCGGCGGCAGCAATATAAACGCGGCGGCGGCGGCAGCGGCCTTTTCGGGTCGGCGCACACAACAATTCCGAGGGTGGGTTACCGTTCTCGCTTCGCCTATCAACCGCTGTGCGCCGCCTACGAACACACACATACATACATACACCCCCACCCCCACCGTATAGCTGGGAGGTGGTGACAGAAAAGAACAATGTGAGGCGAGTGGTGGTGGCGGTTGGAAGGTTTGCGCAACGTTCACCTTACCGCCTCCTCCCCCTCCCCCCGTCCTTCCCCCAATATAGAATTATTATATAGCAATTAAACTATTTTCGGTGCGCTGCTGTGAACTGTTTACTCAACAAGGTATTTCATTTGGAAATTAATTAAACAAAATCGCCGGCATTGTAACCGTGATCGGCTAATCGAACTTCAATGCTCGCATGCACTCGCTTAAAATAACGTATCAATAATGTGTGTGTTGCTGTTTCGGTGTTGGCCCGTTTGTCGGTATGCCACGTGGGCGCTGGCAAATAAAGCGCACCGCAGCAATAGAGAAGCCGTTTAATTAATTTCGCGTGCGCCAAAGGGGTCGCCTCGTTTTTAATTAAAATATCACACAGCGCCATCCCGTGCGCGAATATGTTGGCCAGGTATTTGCAAGCTGATCAACCCTCAATTACTCATCAGCTCAGCACTGTTCAATCAGAGAAGTGCGGCTGGCTGCATTGCAATCAGCTCCCAAATACAGTAAACACTGATTGAATCGCACACAAACAAGTCCAGTCAATTTTCGTCGGTATGCTAATAATTAAAACGCAATATTGTGCCTAATTTTGGTGATCCGCAAAAAATAGTACTCCCGGAAAGTGTTACGATCCTCTCTCTAACAAAGAGAAGCATGGAACGCACCGGAACACACTTTGTCGGGTCCAGTCGAGGGCGTTTAATAACTGAAGACCGTTAATAACCGCCGACGGTATATCACCCCCCAGGACGTCGACGCCGGCAATTGGACAATACAGAGCGTGTTCCGCCGCCGCCAGCCAGCGACGATGGGGACACTCAATTGCGCAGTTTTCCACGTTTAGACAGCAATTCCACGCCGAACAAGTGCAAACACCCACAGCAAACCGACAACAAAGGCACGCCACCAAGAAGAGCATGTTCGAGGATGAGGGAAGGGGGTGGTGGCCTTCCGTTGCGCCATTATCAGCTTTGCTTGTGGTTGAAGTGACAACGGGATATTTATTGCCTAATTATAACGTAACACCAGTATTGTCGTGTGGGGACCACCCCTAATAATATTCAGCGGTATTAATAACATAAATTTCCGTTTCGACACTCTCTTCTTTGCAGAGCTGCATCATTGTAATTTCCAACCTGAAGCAAGCCCTTGTGGTATACCAGAGCGTTTCCCCAAATAAAAAGTGCCTGATTACAGAGCACTTTATACTTGCTCTGTCGTGCTAAGCAAGAAAGCCTCAGCTATATTTTCTCAAACTTTTTAGAACACATTTCTAATTGAAGAAGCTTGCTTGTGAACTTGAACCGTTCTCTAAATCAAAATAAATAATATGTATTTAATTTTACCGCCTTCTTCTATTTAACAGTAAGTGCAGAATGTTGCCAACTTGCGGATAAACAACAAAAATTATAGTCGAATTTTGTGGAGTTGAGTACTTGCTGCTATCAGCTAAAAACAGTGCTTGATTAAGTCGTTCAAAACCAATACACTGTTTTTGGCCCGATGTTGCCGTTCTTGCGTCAACGTAAAACATCACCGTGTACATAAGAGTCCCTTAGTGCCGCGTTTTTTGCCATCAATTTCGATGTCGCTTTTGTTCCACAACACGAGCGCACGCTCGCCCGGACTATCCATAGAAAACCTTTATTATTTTATTGTTGGCGTTATTGTGTGTGCGGTAATGTTGATGGTCAACGGATTGCTGCCTGTGCGCTGTTGCCGCGACTTGCCAAAGACTTGATCAAAGCGAAGTGCAATCATAGAACTCGCTCTCCGCCAGAACAAAACACACTACGCACACATGCACATACATTCTCCGCAATCGCAACAGAGGCCCAGTGAACTTCTACTATGTACCACTACTACTAGGTTGACTGTGGTAGTAAATAAATGAAAGGGTACCCCACCAATCGCACCATGTGCACACATGTCTGTCTCGCTCGCTAGATGCTGTGCAAACTGCAGCGCACGTTTCACATATGTCGCCAATTTAACCAGCAGCGCACAGAGAGACGTCAGAAAGGAACACCTCAAAAGCTAGACACTCCACCTTCCACGGCCCGTAAAGCTCGAGCAATTCAAATTCATCTGGCAAACTGCTGCGTATTTAGTTTTACAGCAGTCGCGCGCGCATGATTTTATGTACACTCTTAATTTCTTATAGCTTCGTTTCCAATTACTACTATGATCGGAACTAGCTGCGTGCATGTGCGAAGAAGTGAGGCAAGTTGCAACGTAACCGTTGAGGTAAAGCCAGTAGTCTCCGCAGTCGATGTTTGCGCTTGTGTATCGTACGTGTACGAGAATAGGTGAGTCGCACACACCAACACACGCTACGGCCGTGCATGAACGAGATGACTCATTCAAAAACTCGTTTTCTATGGGGCTTGCGCTCGGTGTTGATGCTGCTCGCTGTGCATTGGCGTATGGAGCACCATGTGCATCCGAAAGGTAAGGAGGTAGAGGTAGAACGGTAAAATGAGAAAATGGTTAGGAGCGTAAATGCTCTAGGAAGGTACCCAAGTGCAGCTTTGGAGATAATGCAATCACTACGGTAGTCCCAACACACACAAAAAGTCGCATTGGAGCACACAAATTACTATTATCTGCGTGTATTTATTTTGATGCTTGCACTACGCACCGAAACTTTATGTCGAAGCAAATAAACCAATGAGTCAGATATTCGGAGAATACACACACTCACAATCAACATGACAAGGCAACTCAAACAAAATCGCTAATTTCAACTGAAGTACACTGCCCATGCACACGCATAGAGAATGATGCAAAACGCTTTGCACTTGTGTGTGCAAGTTAGTGTTGTAGTTGATACTAGTTGGCAAGTGCCATCGAAAAAGTCACATGACTCACATTTGCGCATATATATCAATGCGTAAATCACCACAGCAATCAGGCGCATAATTATAATCAAATTCGCAATTCATTGGTGAAAATATTATCACAGCATTGTAGTATTGACTTAGTCACATAGATCGAGCAAAAATGTATTAATAATATCGCTTGATAACACGCAATCGTTTGTTACGCCTGTACATAATCAAGTGTTATCTGTTTTATCAGTACTATATTTCCAATGCATTAAAACAATGATGCCGATGACAAAAAAACGTAGATAAGAGAAGAGGATGATCAACGGTTGTCAAATTGTCAAAAACAAGCAGGCCTCAATGTACATCAACATAGATGTATTGAATACGTGTTCATCTACTACCAAAACTAAGTAAATTTCATTACTACATGAGTATGGTTAATGGTTAGCACGTCGCATCATGCATGCATGTGGCAGGTTTTAATTTAATTTGCAATCGCTTCCCCAAGGCGAGCAATGCAAATATGATGTGCACAAACTCTCGCCAATATAATTTAGTACACTCGTTATTGCCTCGTAGAGCCGGTGCATTATTGCGGGTAGGCCCCCGCAATGCATCAACTTTTGCAGGGCAACGTTAGTACGACGTAAATCGTAGCATAGTTCGACAACTTTGGCTGCCATATTAGCGTTGATGTTGCATCGTGAAATATTCCCACTTTCCTGTTTCTGACATCCATTATAGACCAGTCAATTGCCGGCGCGGCAGCGCCGCAGCGGCGCGAAGAAGCCACCTTTGAGCCGGTTTTCGTGGTAATTGTGCCTGCCAGGTGGACTAGAAATCATTTTCCACGTGGCCCCACCGCACCGACGTCGGCCGACTTTGCTCAATCCCACAAATTGCCAGACGCTGCGCTTTGTTTGTACATTTAGCAAGAAGCGTCGGTCCATGCAAAAAATATTGAACCAGACACGTAGCTGTTTAGTGTATTCAGTTAAAAGTGTATTCGGTCTTAGTCTTCCAACTTTTATCTCTCTCGGAGTCTTGCGGTTTGGGCCCTGCTCCATGGTCAGTTTAATAATAGTTTCCGCGCGAATATTGCACTAGCCGTTTCGCGGAATCAAAGCATCCACATAGGCAAAAAAATCGGATAGTGATCAACATTAAATCATCAAATCCAGAAAGCCAAAGCACATTTAATTAATCTGTGCGATGCTTGTTTATTTTATGTTTCTTTTTTTGTTTAATGTTTAATCGAAGATCTTGAAAGGTTTGATGTAAATAAAAAGTGAGGAAATTTTGAGTAACTTTGCGTGTACGCATGTTGATAAATGTCCGAATGAGTTCAACAAGTTTGAAAGAGTGATAACCAACCGAACAATTCTCATCCACGCTCACGCGTTGTGATGGCAAAAACCACGTATTTCGTCGCATAGGGCATTGCATGACTTCCTCGAAGTGCGTGTGTCTCCTTCAAACAAGTTTTATGCGCACACCGGCCAAAGAAAATGGAAAGTCCGGTTGTGCCTCAAGCTCGGCGAGCCGAGATGTAATCGATTAGACGCAACGATTAGCACAGCTTATGGTCAGCTTATTAGCGCGTAATTGTCAAATAAGTTGCAATTAACCTCGGTTCGAATGTTGCATATTGACGAGCGCAGCTGAGCATACGCACTTTTATTCATTTGCACGCCGATGGAGACCCCCTATGAATTTATGCGTTTGCTACATGTCGACGCTGATTTGAAATTTTAATCGAACCATATACACAGCATCTGGCAAGAAAACAATAAAAAGGGTTGGCCTACCACGCGCAAGATAAGCGCGCGCTGCGTGGAACTAATGAATTCATTGTTCTTCCGACCACCTCACACGTGCATTGCGCGTGGGCGCAAAACCCACGTGTCGAAAATCTTACTCTTTTCTCTCTCTCCTGGTGTCATTATCATAACATGCCTAAAAAAACTTCCCGAAACAGCTTTGTATCTCCCGGAGTAAAAAGTGTACAATTAAAGCGATTCGTGCGAGCAGACCTAGAACGTGATGCTGTGAAGGCGCAGAGCTTATGAGCGGAGATGACAACACGGGGGTTGTAAACCAGCATCACAATTCACAGTCACGTACTTCGGCTCTCCGTGTAACATGCTCCAGGTTGATACAAAATACGACTTCATACAATACGACACACAATGCTATTAACTACTATGATGCACGAGCAGTGCAACGGAATAAATGAAAGTGATTCAACATTCGGTAAACGTCATCTGTGGGGTTGGTAGAATTTGCCTCACAATGGGAAAATTACATTCAAAACACGTGAGAAAACTCTAAAAGTTCGACTTAGAATTAATATTATCAAAATAGAAACATATTTTTGGTATAGGTATATTTCCACTGTCAAAATTAGAAATCCTCCTAAGAGACAAAGGAAACCAGATCAGTTGATTGAGTATTTTGTTTGTGTATTAAATTGCCGACTTGTACATTTATTGCTCTATGAGCGGCTGCATTTTACGCGTAGTTGGAGGGCGTGTATGCAGGAAACGTAATAGAATGGAAAATGCGCGATGGGAGTTCAGCGTGAGGGAAACGCAACAACTTGATGATGAAAATTGCCTCAAATCGTTTCCCTTTTCGCGCTCTCCTGGGGCGCATTTTAGCGGGGCGGAACGCGCATCGGCGGCGGCAACCGCTCCCGTAAAAGGCCACGCAACAAGTTGCCCATATTCCCCAGGAGCGTGTGCCGCCGCCGCTGCCGCAGCACCGCCACCACAGCCGCTCTGCGCTCGCTTATTCATTTTATTTCCATTATATTATTTCAATTTGTGCGCGTCCTTTATTGAATAAAAATGCCATGAGGGGAGCATGGGGGACAAGCAGAGAGTGGATGAAATTCATGGTAAAACTTCGCTGCAGCTAAGGACCAAATTTGTACCGAAGGTTCATTTCATTATTTTGGAATTTACTTAATTCAAATTTGACTCTCTTGCTTTTATGTACTTATACACAGCACTATCTATACACTACTAAAGTGCAAGTCATGTTATTCTAATAAAATCACAGAGACTTAAGATTATTAAAAGGTATATTATTTAAATTTCCTAAATTCAAATTTAGCAGATCCTGTCATTTAAGTGATATATATATATATATATATATATATATATATATATATATATTTATTCAATAATCCTATTGTAGAGTACATAACAGAATATTACTTTTAGAATGTAATCATAATCACATTTCAGTACATGGTGATAAAAGGAATTCTATTCGTTATAACTAGGGATCGACCGATACCGATATCGGTATCGGTATATCGGCCATATCGGCCTTCTTGGCCGATATCGGTAT
>JAODGA020019243.1:0-14622 GCA_027574885.2 Drusilla canaliculata | reverse complement strand
TTAGGTAACTTTAAGTTAAAAGTTAAGATAAAAATTGGAAAATGAAGAAAAATATTGAAACTAATTACGAAAATATCAATAAATGAGGGGTTTTAATAATTGTTTATTTTCCGACTCTAGCGCTATTCTCAAATGTAATTTAGGGCGGGACGAAGTTCGACGGGACAGCTAGTTACACAAATAAAGCTAAGTTTACCCTAAGATTAAACTAAGTTAAATTAAGAGTAACGTAACCAACATATTAAAAAAAGGATAACTTTTCTTGACAATTAAATTAAGATACATTAAAATAATTTACCAAAACACCAAATATAATAATTACACACAAAACAATATAATATCCCTTGCGGGCGCATATTACCACCGTTTGCGTAATATATCTGCCAAACCTGGCTTGATCTAATACCCATTTCCCGGCGTGTAGTAATAGCCACAGACATCCAACACAAACACACAATAAGCTGAATTCATCCCAAACTTACACTGCAAAGCTTTCTGTGGCTGTGGCTGTGCACTGCGACTTCAGACGCAAGAGCCATCGTCGGGGGTCGTGGGTGCAATTACGGTTTGGAATTTCATTTGCATTCGTTTTCGGTGCAAAGCGCCCCCGCGACACGTCGCAAATCAGTAAAGCGGGCAATTGCACCCGGAAAGGGTTACGCGCTGAAAATTAGAAAACGTAGTTTACGAGCGGAAGTCGAATTTTTCCCGGTAACCAACATTCCGTCGTCGGCGACGCGCATAAGTAAATAATCAAGTAATTAAATAAACTCCTAGAAAAGCGTAATGAAGAAATAAAAGCAAGGCGTGAATTAGACACCGCATTGAATTAATTATAAAGAATTCCAGGCCATTCAAGCACAATGAGTTTATCTAGAAGTTACGGAAGTCTTTTTAGAATCACCGCATTCCACTCTAGTTGTCTGATCGTTTTATTGCGATCAATTGAATCGTTCGCATTGTGTCGCAATAAAAATATCGAATAACACCCGGAAAGTGTTTGAGCTTTACCTACGTGGGTTACCACAGTGTGGTATATGTTTGAGAATGGGGCATTTTGTTGATAATGGCGATCACGCGCGGTTCCGTAAACCGACACGCACAAAAGTGACGCACAATGGGAGAAAAAGGACGAGGTTATGTGGGCGTCAAAATGTTGACAAGATCTAAGCGCGAGTCTTGTACCCACAGACCAAAACACTCATATCATACTGAGTGTGCTCTAAACTTCTTACCACACAAACATCAATAGTAAAGTATATTGGTTTAGACCTACATATGGCTTTCTGGTATCACCCGGCCTGGTTACTAAGCCATTAAAGGCTTAGGCTTTTTGTGGGGACACTCTCGGTGAGGGATGGAGCACGATAATACGATCTACGCGTTCCTTTCATCACAAATTGGTCTCGCGTGTTCGTTTCTTTCGGCGTATTTTCCGGTCTATCTGGTGAGATCTTCGGTGGAATTGCACGAGTTCTTCTGCCAACTTTTGCGTTTGTTCCGCTAAGCGCTGAGCTATTCAAATAGGTACATAATAAAGGGAATAAAGTCCCGGCGCTTGGTGAAGAATGTTCATCGCGATGATGCTGGGGATCGATTTAAAACTATTTTGACCACGCTTTGCTGTATGCTGGCAAATGCGGGACTCTCGCTTTCGATGTGGATGTGAATGTGGATGTGCTTTTGTTCGCTGACAATAGACGTTAGAGATTTGATGGGATCGCAGCATTCGGTTAGCTGAATATTGCCAACACGAGGCGCATGAAGTACGTCAAGAGCAATGATGATAATGGTGATAACATTCAATTTACTGAGAGGGTTTATATTTTTGGTTGGTGAATTGCGTAAGAAGTACCTACGAACGGAAGTTGATTTGAGGTTAGTTAGAAGTTTATAACAACTAAGGTCATGTATATAGCTATATAAAAGAATACACCTATTTCTACATTTATAACTCAAGAACAACTTGACCAATATTTATAATTCTTTCTATAGTGCATGATTATTATCTCGAAGAAGGATTGGTGAATTTAACAATTGAAATATTCTAAGAGAAAGTATATATTTTGGTATAATTTGCTAACAGTATAAAATTACAATAAACGTCTTTCACGCCAAGCGTGTTAAAGTCATGAAAAAAAGCACAACAATTTATATAATTTTATTTATAGCAATATGTAAAAATTTATACCTGAAGATAAAAGTTTACGTATCACATCAAAACGGCTGGACCATTTTGGATCAACATTTTATTGTTGTATTTTTAATTATGAAGAGAATGTTTAAAAAATGCTTGGAAAACTTTCAAAAAGTTAGTTTTAAAAGCGTTTTGTCACAAAAATAATTTTATGAACTTGTAGTAGTGATAGTGATAATGTTGTTAGTAGTTTAAAGGTTGTTTTTAATTCTAATCCACAATATTGGTTATGTCCGTAAGGTGAAAAATTAATTGTGTTTGACGCATATGAATGCAATTATGACAGAGTGGCTTCCAATTAGGCGCACGTTTCGCACTTTACGGCACGACGGTTGCCACTGCTTCCAGTAGCCGCCTCTGTTGCCACCCTCTTGCTTTCTCCACCACCACCCCCGCGATGCTTCGTTCACGCGGTGACGCGCTGTAATCAAACGCGCCATCGACCGAATCAGGCCGCGCATTGTGGCAAGGTGTCAGCATGGAAGAGAGCACGCTGCAGGGCTGCTGCTGTTGCAGCGTTGGCGGCGGCAGTGACAGCAGTGACGGCGGCGGCGACGACGCGCATCGACGAGTTATCGGCGGATCGAAACAATGCAAATGCGAAAACAATGAAAACGCGCTGCGCCGTTCCCTCGGCGGCTACAGTTATAGTAAAACACAGCCGCCCCACAACACCAGCAATAGCAACGGTGGCGGCAGCGGAGGTGGCTGTAAGCCGAACATAGGAAATTGAATTAGACGAAAACAAAGAGCGCGAGAATTCAATACGCGTGTGTTTGTTGCCGTGCTATGTCTGCGTATGGCTTTGCATTTGCATTTGTGTTGGTGTTGGTGTTGGCGGCGGCTGCAGTGGTGATGACGGCGGTGTCGGCATGCTCGTTCTTCGTTAGGGCATTAATTAACTGCGACTCGATAATTAATTAGTTCCAACAAGCGCTGCTCGGCGGCGCCATGAGTTACATTATTGCACATGTGCGATATTTCACTCTCTAGTGGCCCAAATTGTTATAAATTTTGGTCTCACCTCAAATTCTACTTGAGCCTAATTTTACATTACATAACCTAGCTCTAGCAAAGTTAAATTTACTACTTGTCTTAACCTAATCTATGTTAATCTTGTTTAAAGCAGGCTCATTTAAAATTTATTTGGTTAATTTATATTTATTTAGCTCACTTAGCGTATTCTTAACTATTTTTTAACCTAAACTACTTTTTTTATTAATTAATTGTAGGTAGTCTATTCTTAAGTAGTTTAATGATAAGCTAATTAATTTGTTCTAATATTACAAATTGCCTAACCTAAATCTGTCTCAATTTACCTCTAGCTGTAAGCTAACATAACCTAGGCTAACCTAACATAATTGTACCAAACCTAATTTAACCTAACCTAACTTAACCTAACCTAACCTAACTTAACCTAATATGATCTAATTCTCTCTAATTAAAATATCTTGACTTGTTTTAATCTAATCTAATATAATCTAATTTAATAAGCTTGCATAACTTAAGCTAATTAAACAATTACATTAGTCTAACGCACAATAATTTAACAAAATGATATTTCAGTTTGATCTAACAAGAAGCTTATCATAACCCAATATAATTTATGCAACTTATGTGTGTGTGTGTGTGTGTGTGTCGCCATCTGTTAGGAGTGATTTTATTAAAATCTGATTTATGGTTTTAAGATTCTTTCGGACAAAAATGGTGTACAAGTATCTTAACAGATTCTATTCTAATCATAATAAACAAGAATACATTTTTTTAGCTAAACATGTGTCTACATAATGTTGTTGAAGTTATCTTAATTTAAGTAAATGCCATATAAACCAACTTAGTCTTTTGGTCTGTTGTAGGAGTAGCATTATTTGAAGATAACCTAACTCCGTAGTCATACAAAGGGTTTAAATTTGTATTACCTCCGCAATATGTGTGTACGTACATTGTAATTGTTGTTAGTCTGTGTATGCGTGAGCGTAATAAAATAATGTATGCGTGCGTGCGTCGCCACGCGGTGGCGAAGAGAAACGAGCGTCACATAAAACGTTAGCAGCGCTCCCCTACCGCCGGCGGCGACCTAATAAAACACGAAGGGTTTAATTAAACTTATTCATCTCCCACTAAACTGGCGTTGCGTCGCATAGCGTGTGCCACCTAAGCTCATTTCGAGCGTCGCGCGTCGGGCGGCTGCATTGCCGCCGCCGCCACTGCTCCTGCCTCGGCGACAACTGCATTTAATTAAGAAGTTCACATTCTTCGCATTTTTGACGTAATTAAGTTCGCTCCAGCATTGCAAAGAATCTTGCAGAGTGACGCCGTACACTCAGGCTGGGGAAGGGGGCGGCCGAATGGCGACGGCGGCGGCAGCGGCAGCGGAAACGACGACACCTTCCATGTAATGAGTAATAAAGTGATAGAACTTGGATGGAGATGCAGCAAATGAGCACTTAAGACACTGCCAAGGTGCTTGGGGATTAAGATTTTAAAATTAGAGGGAAAATGTTTGCGCTTGAGTGGCTAGTTGTTTCAAAAATATTTTTGTCTTCTAGAATTACAAAGAAGAAAGACATCGATTGAACCTCTAATCATTATACAATGTAACAACACCAACTTAGTCTGACTAGTGGCTGTTATTTCTTTATTACTTAACTAATTAAACTAAATAACCAATTGCGGCGTTGTGATTGGTCAAATCTGAATAAATATGCGCATTTGATAAAAGATGCTCTCACTTGTGTGAAGCTGCCAGTTGGGATAGGACAAGTTAAATTAAAAGAATGTTGTACACCACTAGTAAACATTTGTGTTGTCCTTTTTGTTTTTAAGTTACATGTTACGCTTGTAGCATCAAACGCACGTTGCTGTTCAAATCGTTATCTGACTCATTGCTTAAAGTACTACAATCAGCCAAAGAATTTCTGAATAGTTTCTTATTATTTTTATCTATAGAATAAAAATGAGGCTACAAAAATGTTTATAAGAGCATCAGTCACTTGAGAAAAGTTGCAGTAAGTTGTAAAATTTTTGTATTGTTTGTAATAGTGAGAAGAAGGTTATTACAAAATAATATGTTTGAAATTATTTTTATGTAAGGGTTCAAAACAAAGAAAGAAGCGAACAATAATTAAAATACAAAATGAGACTAATTTTGTATTCTATTTGATTTTGTTTCAGGATTTCCCCAACTAAAATCAACATTCGGTTCGTCAGGACCCGGCTCCTGTTTATCAGGTAAATTACTCGAATCTATTTGGACGTTTTTTGGTGTTGTTTTATTTATTTCTCTCATCGTACGAAACGATTCGTGTCGGAATGATGGACGGGTGAAAGGATGAGAAACGCGCGCGGGAGCAATCTTTGCACCTCCACATGCAAGCAAACACATCCACACCCGCGCGCATATACACATCCATAGTTCATACATGCATAGTTCTTATGACAGCCGAGGCATGTGCGTATATACGACTCGGGAAGACTACTCAGAACTACTCACTGGAACAATGGAGCAAGCTATAAAACTTTAAAATTGTACGCAGCGAATGTGAGTGAGCCATATCTTTTCTTAGAACACAAAAAACAACACAAAAAGAAAGGCAAATAAAAGACGCAAGAATTACAATGAATTGCAAAGGGGCGAAGTGTGAAGATCGTGAACATGAAATGTGATTAAAATGGTCACCTTGACGTTTATACTAGGCAACTAAACATACTTTTTGTTTTTTTTTCACATATTTAAAAGTAGGTCATTTGCTGATTTATAACATTATTTAATTAGTATATTATAATTTATTCCTTGAGTTGTAATTCGCAGATGGGTTGTCGTTAACCAGAAAGTAAATTGGACCGTGTAGTGTGGGATCACTAACTTAAATTGTGCCTTTTTTTTTTTAAGATTATTTTTTGTTAACTTTTTGTTTAGATTAAGTTTATCAAGTGTAGCTTACAACAATTTAAGAAAAATTTAGTTAGGTTTTGTTATAAATATACTTAACTTCGAAATGTTAATGTTATTTGTGGTATACCTACATATTTTAATTTAATTTTAGGTTCGATTAGGTTAGATTAGGTTAGATATAGTTAAGTTAGGTTAGATTAGGTTTCTATTAATATCTAACGTTCTTTCAACTTTCATTGTTTCTCATAAATGAATCTTTTTAAAGAAATGCCACGAATAAAACAAAATATTGAAGAAAAATTGGTACAACCCTCAGACACAATGTAACTAACTTTACTTTACAAATTGAATTAGTACACTAAGAGCAATTCCTAACATGAATAATGCATAAAATAATATATTCACAAAATAGTGCTGCTTACTGCTCATGCTCGGTGCTCATATACTGCCGCTGTAAGCACACAAAAGCGGCGGCGTAATGGTGCGTGAAATATTTGATATTAACTAACTGGAATTTAATTTTATTAAAATGCAAAGTGCCACCAGCGACGGGCACGCGCTACATCTACGGCGGCGCGTTGATGAAATGATTTCGAAAATGCGCATCCGTGCACCCCACGCACGCGTATTTACATGTTGGTATGTGCGTGTGTATGTGTGTGGGTCGGTGGTGCGAATGTTGCATTAGCTTAATCTAATTACGACGCGCCGAAGTCATTTATCAGGATGTTTTATCGAGGGGCCGGCAGCGCCGCGCCGGTGGACGTAAAACGTGCATTATGCCATTACACGAGCCATTAAATGCCCCAAAAACATGCCAAATATACATGCGTGCACACGACTGTAGACTACAATGAACAATTACAGGTTTACAACATTAAATTTTGTGTCATTTAATACTAAAGAATATTGCATGTATACATAAGGTTGAAGTTATGGTGTATCATATTAATTGTAAGATTTTTAAGAATAGAATATCGTAAAATTATTTTTTTAAATTTTAAAATTGATTAATTTTTGAGTTTTATGGAAGATTTTCAAATGTTGACCATGAACTTCATTTGGTGAAGATTAATGTATGCTTCAAATTTAGTTTAAATCGGTCAAGCGGTGTAGATTTGCATAAAGAACAAATCAACACACATTTTAAGGAAATTCAAATATAATATAAAGTTCAATCGATTTAATTAATTGCTCATAATTTATCTTTAATTGACCTCTAAATGATTATACAATATTCTTTAATTTGTCAATTGCTGCTTGACTGCATTCAATCGAAGAACAAAAACTGATAATAGAATGTTGGTGGGATAATAAGAATACTATTCATTATCCTACAAGCATGTGCACTAAAACTTATAGTGTTTTATTATATTAATCGTTTTCCATTATAGTTGTCTAATAATTGAGAAAACAGCAAGATTATAGCTTCAGAAAACAATTTAAAAATCTTTTTTTGAGTAAGATTACAAAAATATTTCAAATAATTAAATTTGAATAGTTTCCGTGATATTCAGTAACGTTTCTAGACTTGAAATAATTATAAGAGTGAACTTATGTGTGTCTATACTTTATACAGTTGCTTATAATAGCCTTTAATGCAACATAATCTTTGGTGGCGGTTGTGTGCGGCTGTGTTTATCTGTGTGTATGTGAATGCGAAACCAACACGTAGCCGCCATTTTCAAACAAGATGCGTCCTCGCACATTGCGCAGCATTCTGAGCTGCGCGTCCTTGTTTTTCAAAAAAGCACGTTTTTATGTCTCCTCTTTCGGGCTACTCTCTGACTACGTGCGTTGCGATATAACTATCAGAGTGTTTATGTGTGTTTGCGCGTATCTACATGAAGTGTTTATAGGTAAATGTATCTAGTATTTATATTTCGCACCCGTTAAACGATTCACGGGCGACAAACGGCTTTTTTGTTTTCTTTTGTGCGTGTTTTATATAGATGCTGTAAAATTATTTTATTTTAGTAATATTTGTTTGTGTAGAATAAATCTATAAATTTTAGTAATTAGTTTAGAGTTGTTTAAAGCAAAACAATTTATATGTTAAGTAAATAATATAGATTTATAATATTTATTATAATAGACTAAATATTTTTTTATATAAATAACCTGACTTGCTAAGTCTGCATTACTTTAACTAGGGTAAGTAGAATTATAGTGTAAGTCATGTCAATATAGGTAAAGTTAAGTTAGATTAGATTGGGTGAGAATAGGTTAGGTTAGATTAGGTTAGTTTATAATAGGTTAGGTTAACTTCGATTAGGTTAGCTTGAATCTATGAATAGCAATGTTATCTTTTAGGTCTTTCTTCAGGAGCTGCTTTAACCAACTACAATAAGTTGGTTAAAGCAGCTCCTAAAATTAATTATGTAAACCCATAATAACTATCAAAAGAAGCTCCATAATGTGTTATAATTAACTTTAGAACGTAACATATTAACTCAATATATAACTACATTTCTATAAAATAACAAAAAAGTAAAATTAAAGCAATAACTTCATAACTCCACACAAAAATATAGCAATCACCATAAAATACTTAAAAACCTTTCAACCGCAAAACCATGGAGTGCCTACATGCCCACATATAGCAACCCACTTCAGAGACATACCATTAATTGCCAATTAAAATCAACAACGAAAAAATGTCATCTAACACGTTCACCAACTCACAGCTGTTGAAACCCTTTTCAGACGCATGATAATTACAAGAATGCTTTTGTATCAACTCTTGTGCATGTACCAACAAACGTAAATAAACGCCTGGAACCATTGAACTCAGAACCGTCAAAGTGAATCATTTCATAAAGTACCAACCAATAGCAATGAAAATATTCGAAACCGGTTCAGGTGGGTTAAAATTGCAAGTATTGTAACCCTTTTTTCGATACCCACCTACCTCGAGTAGCTTTTGTAGTATGTCGTATGGGTAGTCTAGGTATCTGGGTATGCCTTGGGCGTGCAGCTACCTCAATATACGCCAATAATGTACATAATGTAAGGAGGGCGTTGTCGATTTAGGCGCACAGGGCAAACGGTCGAAGTGTGCATAGGTGAAGCGCGGATCGGAGGCGTGCGCCCGTAGATTGTACACGATGATTATCATCATAATGGATAATGATGGGTTTGGCGAGGGTTTCACGGGGAGGTCTGTTGACAGATGTCTTTACAGAGTAAACATAAACGCGTCAGACCATATATTACATGAATATGTCGAGTATATCTATCTGTAAGTGAATTAACTTGCAAAATCTATTTGTCCTTAATTGATTTAGTATAATTTTAAATATTTTTTAACTAATTAACACAAATTAATTCTAATATTTTTGTTAACAATATTATAACATAGACAACTTTATGTTCATTGTTTTATTGAATTTTTAAATGTTTATAACTGAATGAACCAAAATTATATTTTTCAAATTAATTAAACTCAAAATAATGAGTAGTTTAAATATATAATTTAATATTTGTGTATAATTTATTTTTAATTATTTAACTTATTTAACTTAACCGTAGGCAACTTTAATAACACGTTCTTGTTGGCATTTGTTTTATCACCAATTAAACAACTTGCAGTAGTATATATAGAAATTCGCGCCTGTAACCGTTGCAAACGTGTTTGGTCGCGTGTTGTGCAAAATTCAGTGCATCAGTGATCATACCTTCAACAGTTCCACCCCGAAGGTAAGAAGTCTCTCACATCTCACAGCGCCGTTGATTGATCGCAGCATGCAAGCGCAACAAATGTGCGGCAGACGCGACCAATTTGTATTGAATTACCCAATTTCGCTCGCGTTGCGTTGCCTGGCGCCATACAGCGGCCAGCTTCCTGTTGTCTTTGTAAACATATTTGGTTACGCACTTACGCACTTACACACCCAAATACACCTCGCACGCAAACAACGCACGCGCTTAAATTGTAGCCGTTTGGATTGAATTACCATGCGTTCGCTCTTAAAATTAAATCATTGGTGACAATGATGGAAGAGATGGGCTTGAGTGCTTATTATGGTATTTTCTTATTATCTTTGGTTTATTTGTGTATCGAATATTAATCTAGAACAAGAGGAGACTAAGAGAGGGTAATTTCACAAAGTATTCGTACATTAGGTTATAAATTAGTATATACTGTGTTAATTTAATAGGTTTTTAGGTTATCAAGGGTTAATTTGCACATAACTGACGTAATCGAGTGTTGATAGGCTCAAATAGATAAATTTTAACCGTTAATTTAAATAAATTAGAGTTAACTAGATATAAATTAAGTCAATTTATGCTCACCTATTAAATTAGATTCACATAAATTTACCTAACTACCCTTACCCTCTTTAAACTAACTAAACCTAACCTAGCTTAACCTAACTTAACCTAACTTAACCTAACTTAACCTAATTTAACATAACCTAAATTAAACTAACTCAACCTAACTTAAAGTAGCTTAACCTAACATAACCTAATTTAATCTAACCTAACTTAACTTATCTTAATTTAATCTAACTTAATCTAACTTAACCTGCTTTAATTTAACGTCATATAACCTAACTTGCCTTAATCGAAACAAACCTAACCTACCGCATTCTAACACCATGTAACATAACCTAAGTTAATCTATTTTAATCTGATTTTCTAATAAAATACATTTAAAATTTGAATTTCTGCAATATTCAAATCTTTATGAAAATTTACCTAAACTTATTTAAACCTAAACGTTTGAACTTACATTTATATTCTTCTTACCATACACTTTTCTTAATCATATTTAAGAGTTCTGTTTGCGTTCTAATATCCAATTTTGAGCAACTCTCACGCTCAGTGCGCATCTACGCGTTTCGGTAATGGCCATTATACATTTCTGCACGGTTAAACTTCGCGCGAAGTGGTGTATTTTTTGCACGTCCTGTGCGTCTTGTTGTTGCCGCCCGCCCGCCTTCGCTTGGCAATCAGCCTTTTTGCCCGCCGCTGCCGCCTCCACCCACCCGCCGCCAACATTGCTTTGTGGACGTGCAGCCAGCGGGCGTAACGAGAAAAACGCTTCAATTTAATCATTCAATTTTTATTCAAAAAGCTAACAACCGACTTTGCGGCTGGCCGCACGGCGCAATTGCTTCTTTCCAACTTTTCCGGGCTTTCATCTTGCTAGGAACGCCATATTTCAGCCGAGTGCATTCCACCAATTATAGAATTACGCCTTTAAAGTTACAAATTTATTTTTTCTTCTAAATTGGAATTTGTGAAGTAATTAATGCATTATCAAATTAAAATTACTTTAGTGCCAGTTTGAGTTAGGTAAACTATTAAGTTGTATGAATATTATTATAGTTGTAGCAATTGGGTTAAAATTGTGTTAAAACAAAGACAAAATATGCGCGTTTTGTGCCAATGAGGCGCCGGTTTTGCGATGCGTGTTGATATTGATCCGAAACACGCTGTTTCTGCGCAGCGGCGAAAGGGAAACCGCCGCCACGCGCATTGCGCCCCCCCGTCTCCCGGAAACCCGCCGCCACCGGTTCGTATATCCTGCCAAAAACCATGCAAATCCACCCCGAAATGCCCGGCGCATTTCCTCCCAAACGCGCCGCAACTCATTTTCGGCTGCGATTCTAATAAGCCGAAAATGAGTCCTGAGTCGCTGACACTTTGAAAAGATACACGCAACCTTCATTAGCACTTTGTGCAGATTGTATTACTCACTTAGTTCTTAGCTGAAAGATTTTTTTGCCTGACTGAGGTTTGAGAATATGTAGCAAAATAAAATGAAACACGCAGCGTTGTCGGAATGCGTTTGAGGCTAGTTTCTTTGCGTTGAAAACGGCTAAATATGTGAAAACATCAAAGAAGCGTAAGGTTAGGAAAAAGTTTGTGAAGTTTGATGGCGTACATACGGGTGTACTTCAGCCAAATGTCGGTGTGGGACTAAATTAAGACGTGAGATACACAATTCTAGACTTGTTGATGCCGAGGATTGACGCTGATTTTGACAGTTGATGTTTTCAAAGTGATATCAGATTACTTTGTCTTAAGTACCGTCTTAAGCTATTAGTTTTCTTATAAAACTTTTTGTATAGTTTTGTATATTTTTGATTTGGTTTTGTTTTATATAAATTAGATTCCCATTTTTTATCATTTCTCTTCATTCTTCTCTGTTGTTTGATTTCTCTTTCCACTATTTTACTCTCTTTTTTTCGATCTTTATTAAATATAAAAATATAAAGTTATTACTAACATTAATTTCCTCCAATATAACCAAATCTAACTCAAACTCTAATGTCGCATTGTCAGTATAACCTAATTTTATTTAACTCAGTTTAATCTAAGTTGTTATATATTGTTCTTAATTTAACATAACTTAGTCCTAATATGTTACAACCTAACTGTACATAACGTAACTTGACAATCTAATTTAACCTAATTTAACTAGACTTATCCTAAGTTAAACAAACTTTGTTTAATTTGATTTAACTTAACCAAACCGCATCTAACCTGAGTTTGTTTCAATATACTTAACCAAAGCTAACTTAAATACGTTACAATATAACCTAAACCAACGTTTTCTAACCTAACCTAACGTAACTTGTACACACACACATTTCCATAGAACTCTTAACTTAACCTAATTGTATCTTATTCTAACGTATCATAACTAAAGATGATTCAAATTTGTCTCAAAATAACCTGACTTATCCAAAACCTAATCTAACTTAATCTAACATAAATACACTTCAATTTAATTTCAATTTCATCTAAATTTATCTGAATATAACTTAATCTGAAATTTGCACATAAATTTCTATAAAACAAAATTACTTACAATAATACAAAAAATATAGAACAATTGTGTCTATTTACGGCTTTGTAACTCTTTTTGTTAGATTTGTATGAGTTCCGGGTCTAAGAATTTGTATAAAAACATCTAAAAATGAAAACGATATGTATATTATTATTGTAATTGATGTTATTCGTGTATTTGTCAATGCATTTCATTAACTGACTTGCTTTGATAGTCTAGCAATAGTTGACGATATTTAAGAATCTGATAGTTATCGATACTACCGATGGTTGATAGTCAATATTGCTACTGTCTCTCCAAATTTAGTATAAACTCAAATAAATAGTGATAAATTAATTATAGCAATAGTTTTAATTCAACTAATGTATTAACCCATTATTAATTTGATTTTAAGGCGATGAAGTTTGCTGGGTCAGTTAGTTTTCATCTAAAAAGAATGGCACGGAAGGTGTGAACCGAAAATCAAACAAAACACCACGCAAAGAAGCTCTAAAAAGACCAAAAGTGATCCGAACAACGCTTCGCAAACAAAGACAAAAGAGTCGCATATGAATGAAGGCTATGTGCTCTTGTTGAATACGCGTGTAGCGTTGTATGGGTCAGTCAGGTGATGAAATGGACGCATTCATTGACGCTGATGATCATCTCATCTCAAATACGGAGATGAAAGACGTATCAAAGAATAAAGCCGTACAGCTTATTGTGCGAGGTGTGAAAACTCACGTTTTATTTTATTTGAACTTTTTTTTGCGTATTACAACTACAAACATTTACAAGTGTAGTGGTATTCGTATGCAGATTGTATGTTATTCGGAGTGGAGTAGGCTTGTCAGTTGAGAAGTGTTTCAATATTTAATTATCGCTGTGAGGTAATGAGATTTTGATGTGTTTATTAAGCGTTGATTGGGCGATTTTGGGGGAGTGCGCGAACGCATGATGGTTGCCGCGGCGTGCTGGTGGGGTTTTGCAGTGCCACGCGCGACGGGGTGGCTTTTGTGATTGTGCAAAACGTAGAACACACCTCAGACGGCGCAAATATTAGTCGAGGGGAGCACATTTTTGCACGTTGCGCGCCGTCGCGACGCGTCGAGTGCGCTGCAAGCAGCAGCAGCCACTCCATAGCCTCGCCCACGGTGTTATCAACCATCATGGTGGTTGATGTGCTTCTTTTGCTTTCTCAATTGGGTTGCCAAAGAGGTGGCTGGAGCAATTTATACATACAACAATTTCTACAACAAATTGTATATTTAGCTGGAATGATATATAAACTACTTTTTAAGAGACAATTATTACTTGGGATTCGGACCCGAATTGCCCAGAGTTTGCGAACTCGTACCCGTTGGAGCAGGTAGAAAATTTTACGAACTGAAGTCGTACCCGGGGTATGGTCGTTCTCGTACCCGAAATGGCAAATTTTACCTGAAACGGTGCGGTTGGATTTTAGCCTAAATTTAGCAGGTAAAATTTTGGAGTTGCCGCCTGTGTTCAAGACGTTTATGTTTTTGTTAAGTTACTGGGAGTTAACTTAGGTAAGGTTAGGTTAGGTTAGGTATACTTAGGTTAGGTTTATGTTTTTGTTAAGTTACTGGAAGTTAACTTAGGTAAGGTTAGGTTAGGTTAGGTATACTTAGGTTAAGTTTATGTTTTTGTTAAGTTACTGGGAGTTAACTTAGGTAAGGTTAGGTTAGGTTAGGTATACTTAGGTTAGGTTTATGTTTTTGTTAAGTT
>JAODGA020019198.1:0-11284 GCA_027574885.2 Drusilla canaliculata | reverse complement strand
TGGAAGTCAAACGCTCGGCTGGTTACGCGCGCCCTGCGCTGATTGGTACCTTTTAACTACGTCATCAGTTTTTATTTTTAAAATTATGGCCTAAATAAGTAACTAAATCAAAAAAGAACAAATACGGCCAAATTATTTTTTAATTCTCTACCTATAGGGCTTATAAAAGAAAAACAGTACTGAGGCCCATTGCAGAAATTTGTGAAGAATCTTTGATATTCAACGCTACTCTGTTTATTCCTACAAGTGAATTTAATTGTTTTATTTTGCTTTATTTTACATGTTTACGTCACTAGTTAAACTAAGTAGATGTTTTTGCCTTGTTTATTGTTTAGTTATATCACACTTTCGGGTGAGATATGCGAAAAAAAACGACTTATTTTTATTCTGCATGCGACATGACTTGGAACACCAAATATTTGGCCATAAAAGCAAATAATTCCCACCAACACAACGATAAACATGCTTCTGGGAATACAAATATTTAATTAGAAAATTCATAAAATTGTCGCAAATTTTACGGCGACGCGACGGCTGGAAGAGTTAATATATTTTTCAACACAACACAAAATAATGAATACATTTATTGAAAAAATTTAATTTTAAATTGATAAATAACAAAACATTAGGAAAGTATTTTTGTTTGTGGTTTACCAATGTTTTTCTTTTTCAAAGCGATTACAGTAAACTTGGTGCGGTTGAATAAACATACAACGTAACAAAATATATGCAATGTGATGTCGTCTCCTGTCCGTACAGCTGTGTCGTATCGGGTGGCAGCGCGCACCACCAAGAAAACGCCGTATTGAAATGTGTAACTATGACAACCTTGCGTCGTTAGTACATGTGATCCGCTGCGGCGCGGCGGCGGTGGCGACGGCGACGCGACGGTGGTGGCAGAGCCCATTGGAAAATCTATCGTCGCGACGGTGATGTCTCCGCGTAGATAATTTTACATTTTCCGAGCGCGCGCGCGCGTGTATCTGTAGGCGGTCATCTCGATTGCGTATAAATACGCGCACGAGCCGGCTGACAGCCGTCAGCAAACGCATACATAAAAATATACGCGACGAAACAATATCGGCGGCGGCGACGTCGGCTTTGAATGGTGGTTTTCTCGGTGTTGCCGGGAGCGAGCTCTGGACGCGCGGAAAGTTGCAGGACGACAGCAACGGCGGCGGCAGCAGCGCAGAGTCGTGTGTGTGCGTGGAAAATGTGGCGAAATCGTGGATTTGTGATGACGCTGAAACGGCGAGTGCGTTAGCACTGAAAATACCAGACGGGAAATATCGCTGGTAAAATACACGCTCACACACAGGCGAAGAGAAAACAATCTAATAGGAATCTATAGGGATTTGACGCTATTATTGGATGATACATTTATGATTATACTCTTCTTTTATTTACGATAGATTCATTCGATTTTATATGATGTTTTATTGAAAGAATTGTTGGATAATTGGACCTGGAGTAAATATATTTAAATATAAAAAGGAATTAGAATTTTTGATATAAAAATTTTGAATTAAGTTTATTTAAAATTTAAGTTTTTCAAATTTTTTTTTTTTGGATTTTGGTGGAGTTTTCTGCGCGGAATATGTACCACCTTTTTTTTTGGGGGGGGGGGGGTGATACAGACGCGTGAATTTTACTTCTTGATTTTTTTAAACAATTTCTAATTATTGTTTTTCTAAGTGCGACAAAAATAATTATTTGTTTTAATTTAAATTCAAAATTGCCGATTTTTTGTTACAAGAGTTCCTGTAGATCCGATTATATTAGTTTAAAATGAAGAAGAAAACGGAGTTAATAAGAAACAAAATTAAAGAAATCAAAACAAAATATTTACACAAATGTGGTGTAATCTACATTGCGATATAAAATTAAGCTTTCAACACTTTTTTATCAGTTTGATAAAATAGATTGTTTTTTAATGATTTCTGTACATTTTTAATCGTTATTTTACTAAATTTTGGATAATGACAAGCAATTCAATCATGATGTTACACCAAAAATATGCGACGAAATAAATAATAGATATAAATAGCTGCATCAGTCATGAATTAAGTCATTTAATACTTAAGTCATAATAATATTTAAAAATCATTAATGGTGAATTTTTTTATTGTTTTTTTTTTCCTTCTAAAAATGTGTTTTTCAATTTTGAAGATATATTTAAGATTAAATAATGAATAAATTTATTATTAAACAAAACTATCGCGAGTTGTTCTCTGTTATCTAAATCACCAATATTTGAGATGCACACTTGCGCAATTTGTGTGTGTTATTTTTAAAGTTATAGAACGGAATATTTGCATATTTCGATTGATTTTTAATTTTAATTATTTCAATTTTATTGAATTAAAGGATGACACACATTTAACTCATGAACGACTCTAATATAGTGAACGTGGTAATATGAAATTATTTAACAAATTGGTTTTCAACGGTTAATTTACTATAGTAAAATAATAGGAATGCCAGACGAATATAAACTAATATGCTATTTGCCTTTGTAATTATTACGGTACGAAGTGATTCTAGATTGAATATTTTACGTAAATACTGTTATTATTTAATCATCGTTTAATCTTCAAAGCGTAGTTATTATGAATTTGTATATATATCAGAGTAAATGCCTGCGCTCTGCGCAGTTTGACTTTTAACTTACACATCCCAACATTCTGCTATTGGTGAATTATACCAGTGCACATATCACAATGTTGGTATTTTTGAAAATTTGTCATATACAAACGATAGAAAACCCTTAAGGGAACATAATTGCAATCAGATGAAAAGCTCTATCCCTAAACTCTGATCTTCTATAAGAGAATTACTATTTTCTCCTACCGCTACACCACCTCTTTGGAAAGTTTTTGTAAAAGTTTGAGGTTACTAACATTTTAAGCTGGGAAATTTGATAATTTGTTACATATTTATTTTTCTTTTTCCATGAGTCCTACGGCCGTGAAAAGAAGCCAAATATACGAACTTCTAAACTTTTTAGGTTTTTATATTTATGATATATATACAAATTCGTATTAAATTATGTTTTGTTTGATTTTGTGTTTTATTCGTGTTAGTGGAAGAAACATGAATTATCTCATTTTATATATATACAAAGTTGTTATGAAATACCACTCTTTTTGCGACACAGAAGCGCACGCATCCTTGATGGCGCTTTAATTATCACTTATCAGCACTACAACTTATTATCGCGCGTTATCAACGTGTCTGCGCGTTGCACAACAGAATAGAGCACACGTATTCGCATGGACAAATCTAAACTATTTGCACTAGATTATTTAAATTTTCATATGATATGCTTACTTTATTATATTTATTTTATTCTCATTCCGTCGTTTTGATGATTTTACTGAAGACTATAATATTTAATATTATGTACAAAAATTGGCAACTGTTAGACGACACAACGCAGACTACTTGATTGCGGTAATTGAATTTTGGCTTTTTTCTTTCGTTTTTTTTTTTTCATTAGTTTTTTTACTTTTAAGCCACGAATAGAACATTACTCTTTATTCTTTGTCCTTTAACTTAACCGGACATTGATTCCCGGTCACCAACGAACAAGCCGGAATGTTGAAGAGGTCGTAGAACTTTGGGTTTACGTTTTAATTGTGAGTTCAATAACCTCTCGGTCATTGCCCGCTTAAATGACGCATGTTTGCGCGTGCGTAGCTTCTAATAGGCTGTATTATATCGGAGTGGGGGTCAAGACATTGTTTACACAAAAAACAGGATCAGCTATTGGTGTAGCACAAGCGGTAATAGAGACGGGGGGATGGGGCGGTGCTTCCGGGTTGCGCTCATGTTTTCTACAAGGAGCATACTACTCTAGTAGCGGGCGCTCATTTCCATTTAAGGAAAAATTATGAAAATATTTGTTATACATTGTTACCAAACATTGAAAATTCCATAGCAGCAGATATAGTTTGCCGCGCAGGAAATTCATATTTGTAAACGTTTGTAAACCGCGTGTATCGGTTCTTCCGATCGCCCAAACTTTGCCCGTGGCGGCGACAACGGCGGCGGCGGCATGCGGCGGCAAGGTTGTCATGGCGATGGAGCGAAGGGCACCGCATTTTAATCACGGCGATGCGCGGCCCACACGGTGAGCGCGCTGTCGCCTTTGCAAATCAGGCGCAATCACTGTTGCTGCTCGTCGGGGAGGACGCTGGCAAACGAACGGTAAAACAAAAATGCTTTCACTAGGTCACGGAAGCGTGCCTCGCGGATGTGGCACATTTTGCTGGGCGAAATCTTGCACGCACGCGGAATTAGATTGCTGCATGATTGCAAATAATTGACTTTGTTGGATTGAATCTGTACTTTAACGAAACAATGTTGGAAATGTTTGGATACTTCATTATATTAATTTTTTTTTATTCTGCTGATATAATTTGGAAAGGCAAAATTTTTGTAGCATTTTATTTATTTTAAACTTAATCATTTATTTTTTTCCAAAATCTGTGTATTTCAAAGAAAGTCGTGTCTGTTAAAACTTTTATAACTTAAAAACGGCTGAACCGATTTTGATGATTGCTGTTTTACTACATTTGTATTTGCTCAGAGTACAATATAGGTTACTTAAACATATAAACGTATGAAAGAAAAAGAGTTGAAAAATCGCGACGAAACTTTTGTGCTTTACAACAACTATTTTATGAAAGTCATGCAAATATTAACGCAATATTTATTGATTTTGTGCTTATCTGAGGTTTGAACAGCTAGTTTATAATAATTATAATGGTTCTGTTTAGACATCAGATTTAATAATTTATATTGGCGTGTAGAAATAAAATTAATTTTCCCGCTCATCTGTGTGACAAACGAATAGTTTAGTATTGTTTATGCTTAAATGTAGAATGCTATATTACGAATACGAATATTAATATGATGGTCATAACCTTGCGCTATACACGCAATGAACTTGTTCCAATGCCGCATTAGTAGAATGGCCAACGCAATCCTCAAAAACTGTCGTAAAACTAGTCGCATGCGAAAATTCTTGCGCAAACTTTATCATTGCATGCCCAATTATCGATTATTGTCATTGTTTGGTTTTCACCTTGGCAACGAAGTTTGCTGTTTGTATGTATACGCGTTTGCATTATGCGTCTGTTTGTCGAAGGCGACGATGTAGAAAGCAGTTTAACGGCTCCATGCCAATGATGATGATGCGGCAAGACGCGACGCGACGTCTCTCTGAAATCGCAGATGCGCCTGGGCACGTTGCTAATCAACTGGCCACGCAATTTTTCTCTGAGATAAACATTAATTAGCTTGAGACAACATTGCAAATCGCGAAAACACTCGCTGCTTGTTTTCACAGAAGCGCGATGAGGGGGAAATGGGTGGGTTGTAATTAAAAATTGTACCCTAAAGGAAAATATTTGCTATTTGCGGTAACAATCATTACAGCGACGGCTTTGTACGTGTTGCCGGGATGCCAAATATCGTTGATTGGAGGGCCGGGTTCGAACGGGTTGATTTTAGTGCGCGTCGGTAAAAACAGCGGTGGCGGCGATAGCACGCACCTGAGAGGAAAAAAAATCGTTTGAATTTTAATAGCAGAGCGCGGCTGCATTGTGGACGATGGTGAAGCGCATAGAAAATGCGATGATGAGCGGCAGGATAACGTGTGTGTGTCTGCTGTGTTGAGACGGCAACGGGCGTCGCGACGCTGCGCTGCTGCGGGCAGAGAACGAACGCTCTGCTCTGCGTATTCGGTTGTCATGCCAACGTCGCGCCGAAACAGGAATGGGCAACACGTGAGATGAGAGAGCGTTTCCAGGCGGCGCACGTCGCCACCGCACACAGAAATACCGTGCATATTCCAGTCTAATAGACGTGACGTGCAAAGGAGCTGCACGCGTTTGTCAACTTGTGTTATTTATTTTTTACATTTCTCACTTTACCTACTTTGTCTTCGTTGCGGGCTGTTTGAGATGCGCTGAAATTGTTATGCTTTTTCAGCGTTTCATTGCTGGGTAATTGTGTGTGTATGAGCGTAGCAACGCTTAATTTTGGTACATTTTCCTTTTTTTTTTGTTTGTGTGTGCGTATGTGTGCGTGTTTTCTTTTCTGAAAGACGGTGACTAATAAACGCGTTTGTGTATTTTTAGGTTTGACTACGCTCGGCTGAGAGGTATGTCTCCTGAAAGGGCAGGTACCCCGCAGGAAGAGAGCGCCACGACGCCGAAGATGTCCGTGCCGGGCAGTCCGGTGGCTGGTACGCCGGCGAGGGATGCGCAGTCTGCGTTCTCCTTTCTCCTGGCCGTCGCGCAGAGTCAGACCCAGCAGCAGCAGCAGCAGCAGCAGCAACAGCAGAATGGTGGTGGCGCTAGCAAATCGCCCGATGACGATCTGACGAGCCTCAGCTGGCTGCAGGATAAGGACCTGTTGAAAGGTTAGGATATGTTGGGGTTAAGACTTGTACTTGTACGCATTGCTAATGCTAACCTATAAATTGTTTGTGAACACTATCGCCATCTATTGGTGGTTTAAGATTTGTATATGTTTAGGCATGAATTTGGTCAGCCAGTCGCCATCGAATCACGTGCAAACGACGCCGGTGAAGTGGAGCGCCGGCAATGGCATGCTTAGCGATCACTCGCCGACGAGCGACTACGTGGATGATTCGTCCATCTCGGCCGCCGACTCGTCCAGCAGCTCGCTCAATTCCCCCATCCCGCAAACGCACACCCCGCCGGCGGTAAACAACACGACGACACTCCAACCGCAGCAACAGTACCTCGGTAAGCCGGTGCATCGGCAGGCGCAGACGCGCTACCGCCACCCGCACACGATACCCTACGATCCCATGGTCCACGTGACGAACAAACCGCCCTACTCGTTCTCCTGCCTCATCTTCATGGCGATTGAGGATTCGGAGCGCAAGGCGCTGCCCGTGAAGGAGATCTACGCGTGGATCATGGACCACTTCCCCTACTTTAAGACGGCGCCCAACGGCTGGAAGAACAGCGTGCGGCACAACCTCTCGCTGAACAAGTGTTTCCAGAAAGTGGAGAAAGCACCGGTAGGGTGGTGGCGCGTTGCATGCGGGCGTGCTCACGGTGTTTTGCTAATTCTCGTTTTGCGTTGTTGTTTGTAGAACCTCGGCAAAGGCTCGCTGTGGAAGGTTGACCAACAGTTTCGGCCGAATTTGTTGCAGGCGTTGACGCGGTCGCCTTTCCACCCCTGCTCGACGCTCGACCCGGGCGACTTCTACAACAAGGCGAAGGTGGCGGAGAAGACGTACGCGTCGTCGCGTCTCCCCAATCCCGACCTCTTTCCCTTTCTCTCCAACGAGATGAGCAAGATGGTGAAGACGGAGATGTCGGACACGGAGTCGCTGGACGAGGCGGACGCGGCGGCGGTGATGCTCAGTCTGCGCAACGGGCCGCGTCATCGCGCCGGCAAGCGGATGGTTATCACGAATTCACCTAGTCAGGATCATACGTACAGTGCGGCGGAGAATCAGAACGGCTCCAACGACGAGGCCTTCGAAAGCGACGAGGAGAAGCACAAAATGTGAGCCAACCAATATTAATCATAGTTATTCATTTTGAAACGCACGTGCTTGCAGCGTGCCAATTCCATCGTTGTGCGTGAAAATCGACTTCGAAGACGACGAAGACCGGCGGATAAAGGAGAGCGCCGAAACGTTGCTGCACCTCGCCGGTGTTGGCATCGGCTTTGAGCGGAAGCGCTCTTCGGATGTAGCCTACCACGACGACGGCAGTAGTCCGGCGAAACGAACACACCAATCAGACGAGAACAACACCGAACTGGATCTCAAATGCGAGCCGGACGACGAGGACGACACCAATGACGCGTCGGTGACGACGCCGATGCGTCAGTTCCAGCCACGCATGCTGCGCAAAAAATCGCGCTTCCCGAAGCACACCACCACCAACAACAACAACCACCTCATCGCCGCCGACAGTGAGTGGGCGGCGGTCGATCAGGGTAGGTAATGTCGGCCACAATAGCGCCCTTCGAAACAAGAAAGCAGAAAGAGTGCGAAATGTGTTCGGTCGGTCCGTGAAAGAAAGCGTACTTCCTTTCCACTGGCAACGCGTGCGAACTTTTTATACATGCGCGAATCGTTTGGCTCTAGGTAGTGAATTTGTTACAAATCATTCGGATTCTTCATTTCATATCATAGAATCATACATAGCAACGACTTAACACGCGACTAGATAGTCACCCAGTTGACAACTCTTTACATTTGAACATATATCTATATATTTTATCATTTGTTTTTATTGCTATTATATTATACGAGTATATATGTATACTAATTA
The DNA here is from genome assembly GCA_027574885.2 of Drusilla canaliculata. Classification (NCBI taxonomy): domain Eukaryota; kingdom Metazoa; phylum Arthropoda; class Insecta; order Coleoptera; family Staphylinidae; genus Drusilla; species Drusilla canaliculata. The sequence goes on along the minus strand of JAODGA020019198.1, from coordinate 2,954 downwards.
ATTGGTTGACGAATGGTGAACGAAATGTTAACATGGTACTGTTTTTTTTTGTTTCGTTTTTATCGTCTAAGGGTAGGAATGTCTTATTTCGAGCTTTACATATATTTGCACGAAAATGAAAATGATATCATTAGTTATTGCACAATTCCAATGCACAACGTACACATAAACGCATGCGCCCGCGATGCCTATTTACTGTTTGGCGCGTCTCTTGAAAGTAATTGAACAAAACTTGTTGCGAGTTAACCTAAAATAATTTATCCAACATTGGCAAATTGCAAAACATGCACATAACCGCAATGTGTAGCCATCCCCAGTTTTAACTTATTCGTATTTAATTATTGTTAACGTTTAACAAGCTCTAGGAAAATTGCGTATTTATTTTTTACTAATTAATTGCTTATACATTGTTGCGATCAATGGTATATATTGTTCGATTATGTTGCGTTCATTGATTGATTGATTGATGATGGTGCTCGATGGATCTTAACGTGAGAAGCAATACTTTGTCGTTATGTACTATGTGTAGGAAGAAACGTTTTTCTGGTTGAAGATAATTCACATCAAAGACTTACAGCCCACTCTCGGCACTGTAGATAGGTTATTTGGACATAGTCTTTGTTTTGAGGTTAGGCATGACGTCATGAGATAGAAATATTTGTATAAAGTTGATGAAAATTATATCATAAAAGTCTAAATAATTGTAACTATCACATTCAGTAGCAAGATGCGTGTGCGGATAGAAGGGTGGAACGCAAATTTACAAAAGAAAACACAAATAGCTTGCGCATTTTGTCACTAAAGTGAGCTATATATTTTTTCTATCACCCGTGATATTTGCTCTTCCTAACGTATATGAAAATATTTGACGAGAATGGTATAGAAAACTATTATGTGAATATATTGTGTAAAATAATTGTAACATACAAACACACGGAACACACACACACTCTGCCGATGTAGAGTGGTGTAATTCAAGTACACTTCACACTTTGTAGCGTACATGGAAGCGGATAATGTGCAACCAAAACGAAACACAATCATTTAGTGCTATTGCATACTAGATGCGCACCAAGGAGACACGGAATTTATTTTGCTATGAAAAAAAGAAACAAACGGTTGTTAAAAAAATTGTCTCGAGTGTTGGTTTGTGCCACATCTGGAGCCGATTATCTAAATTTTAATTTGTTTGAGCGATACTTTGCTTGGAAACTTCTTTAGATGAATACTAGCACTCAATGATTCAACACAATTCTAAATCAACAAGCAATACACACATACAAAGAAGTAACTTTGATGTGAATTTTGTGCACACCATGTTATTTGATTTTCGATTTTCTTTGTTTTGCGATCGATTAATGAAAATGCCTCAACGTATTTGTACTCGGTCTCGTAGTAAAATGTGCCAAAATATATTTAAGCTAAATGTTGAAACACTTTAATTGCAGTCTAAAGCAGATGATCAACGTAGACAGTCGTTAGGAAATTTGTTAGCTTTTGTATAATGCCAGTTGCAAAGCATTAGCGGTCTTCCAGTTTTTTACGGACACAACAAAAGCGCAGCTGATTCTCGGACAATGCTGACATTTTTTTTTCCGCAGAGGGGCAACAACATTGCACGTGTAACGCTGTACTTCTGTCTGGTTTTGTTATTAACTGAATTGAAAGCTTGCCTTAAGCGTTGTTTTTCTTGGGTTTTCCTGCGATTATGAATACCTTTACGATACCTAACAAATTATTGTAATTCACGCAGTATTTAAGACACAAATCGACAATGATATTTAAATACCATGTTAATTATTTGACGATTTAAGCTAGACGATGAAGCGATTTAAAGTGAATAGCATTGGGGTCGTTTGTTAGGAGGAGGACGCTCAGTGAAGTTGACAGTTGAGAGCTGGACGTGAAATGGAACATAAAAATATCAAAGATGTAGCAATAATATCTATAAAATGAAATAATTAATAAAATTATGAATAAAGTCGTTTATACCGGTGTTGATCAAACAAAAGTAAATATTTTTTGTCTTATTTCTGTTGCTTATTCTTAGTTATTCCAATGGAACGGAGTGGTAAGGTCTGTATACAACTATGTAAAATTTGTTTGTTTATGACTAAATAAACTTTGAATATAAAATATTAAGATTTATTTTGAAAAATTTAATAATAGTTGTCTAACTGTGTATATGATCACTAAATTATTGCAGTAGTTCAAATATTCACCCTAAGATGTCTGTAGAAATATTTTTATATTTTTGAAATATAATTTAAAAGTTAAAAACGTAATTATAACAATTAATTATTGTTAATATTTAACAAAGAAACTAATAATTATCTTTTTATTTCATTTGCTTTATTGTTTAGATTTCCACCACATTATTTAACTAGACCTGCGCAATGAGAGTTGTACTTTTAACTTTGAACTAAGAATGATGTACAGAACCATCGCAACATTCTACTGTTTGTAAATTATACTAATGCACACGATGCACTCGTTTGAGTTGTTCAGCTGTTTTCGTAGCCTCTTAAGTTGTGGTGTTGTTAGAGTTGTTAATATTTCGCCTAGTTGGGTTAATGTTTCTTGTAGGGGTATGTTAGCGTATAGGTTGACTACATCGAAGGATACTAGTAGATGATTTTCGGTTATTTCTATGTTATTAATGATGTTTATAAGCTCTGTGGTATTGTTGACAGTGTGTTTAGGTGTGTATTTTAGATCTTTAGTGATAATTTTTGTGACTGCCTTGTCTAGTTTAGCTGTGGGTGATGTGTAGTTTGCTATTATCGGTCTAATTGATTGTTCTTTCTTATGTAATTTTATCTGTCCAAATAGTGGGCAGAAAATAGTGGGTATGGTAGGGTATAAATTTTTCAGGTTTCTGATGTTGACATTGTATTTCTTCAGTGTTTCCTTCGTTTTTTCGATAATCTTCATGGTGTCTGTTTGAATTTTAT
>JAODGA020019094.1:0-10603 GCA_027574885.2 Drusilla canaliculata | reverse complement strand
CGCTTTAACTATCGCGACACAATTCACGATAATGATGTGAATGCGTTCAAGGTCGAGAATTTCTACGTGTTTGTGAAAATTTCCAGTAGCACGTGTAATAAATTACTAGCTGTTTTTTTTACAACTAATTTCAATAAATAGTAAAAGGTCGCATATACCGATGATAATTGAATACATTCCATGTAGGAGTATCTAATCAAGAGTTTATGAGATATCTAAGAGTGAAAAAATTGCATAAAGACGCAACAATTTTAACAATATGGCTACCACATAAAGTAGGCAACCCAGAAAATAAATTCCTCTCATAAAACATTAGATAGTCAGTCATATATATTGCCTATTGTAAAATTACAGAGTATATCATAACAAAGTAGTTATGACATACGTGTTTAGTTGAAGCTACCAAAATGTGTTAGATCTAAAGAAATTATCTTTTATAAATTTAATTTTAGATAAGTTTTGCCTGAAATTTATGAATAAAAAATGTATAAATTTTACTTACTTCATTGAAGTCAATTTTCTGAAACTCAAGAAATAAAGCTCTTATCTGAAATTTCTTTCACGTAATTATAACAACTAAAACTCGAAGAAAGCAAATAACTCTCAAGAAGCTTCAATATAACATAACAAATTTAATCGTTTTCAATATAATACGTAATAGGAAAATGAACTCAACTTAAAAATAGTAATAGTAAATAAGTTAACGTTAAAACTAGGTTATTTTAGAGAAGTGTCAATAAACGTAATCAGTAAACATCGCAATATTAGAGAGAACATCATACTCGTTTGCAAATTGCAATCATAGTGAGCAGAACTGGGAAACAAAACGCTCAAAATAAACAAGGAAGGATATGCCAGGAGAACAGGTCCTCAAAATGGTCGCAATACCAACTAGACAACCCACAAACCACGAATACACAATAAAACATAAAAAAGTTAAGAACTTGGGTTGCCTACCGTTAATACCACCACTTTTCGGGCCCCGTACACAACGGTATGAAACAAACAGGAGACAAAAACAGTCCAACGAGAGATGTTAGTGTGTAATCTGTAATTTTTCGTTAATAAGTCGATAGTTTTCATTCATATAAGTAATTATATAATCCATCCATGGGGTGTTATCGGTATGCTCGCATCACATATGCCCGAAACGGTGTAGTTATCGCAACATTTGCAGCTAATTTTCGTTCTATCCAAAATGAAAGAAAACGTATTTGTTGCAAACGCCCAAGGTTATGCAGTAATTATTCAAAAAGAAAACTCCATAATAATCAGGGGGATACAATACAATTAAGTGCACAATTTTCAAATTCTTTTTTAAAGTTTTCATCGTTACGCAACAGTTGGAAATGTTCGTTTTTGCATTTTTTGTATTCGTTTCTCTCAATCTTCCTTAGCGGATCATCAAAGCTCACAAAGTATGAAACTGTTGTCTTTTGTATGCCCCTGACGTTCATCCCATACGTGTTTTCAATTCTTTATTTCATCTTAATAAGGAAAAATTTACTAACTAACACCGATAAATATTAATAGTACATTGTTTTTTTTTCATTTGCGTGTTCTCAGCGCTGATCTTCCGATGTAACCAGGTTTTGCTCATTAGATAATAATTAACGCACTAATATAATCTCATGTTTGCATTCAAGTTAGGCTCAAGTAAGTCATGGTTGCCATGACTGCACCGCCAACGCATGCGCAATACGCAAGATCATCAAACCCATTACGGAAATGATTGCCTAGGTAAATAGTACTAATAAATTCAGTTTACGTTTCGTCCGCCTTCTCTTAAGTCAATAATCATAATAATAGTAATAATAAATACGAAAAAACGCACAATTTCTCTGCATCAAATACGAATTGATAGAATTAAGTACGAAGCAACCGTTTCATACTTTGTGACCCTCTACGTTGTAGATGCATTACATTTGTTTTGGATAAAGATGTCGCTTTAGGGTTGTTACAACCGTTTTTCTTATGTGTTGTTCTCTAACTGACAACGTTTAGCATTCATCGCTACAATTGCTGGTAAACCGATGTGCTAGTCAGCAATTAACAATATTGATTGATTTTCTTCAAGTTTTCATTCTGTTGTTGTTTTTTTTGTTTTGTTGCACCGTACTATATAAACACTAACCATCGATCGAAACAAATATATTACAAAAATTTACACAATTATCTTTATCTTTTATCATTAATATTTTAATTAATAATTAATTTAATATTATTATTTTAATAATATTTTTTTGTTTTTTACTTTCCATTACTTACGTTTTTTTTGTTTTCGTGTGTTTTCTTTTTACTTTTTTGCTATACTCAGTGTATTTTCTCATTAGATTATATCATTTTTTTGAAATCTTTGTTTGATAATACGTGAAAATAAATTTTCCAACATTGGTTTTGCTTCTGTATTTCGACAGTACAATTTAATATAGTTTCTTTATCCTTCCAAGTAAATGTAAACGAAGTACCTTTTATCTCTCTCTTGCTATGAATGTGTTAGAACGTGTTGTAAGTAGAAGTTGTTGATTTTTTGAGGGCCCGGCAGCCATTTTTTTTGGTTTTTGAAAGCGAAAAAGTTGTTCAGTGTTTTTGTAATTTATATAATTTCAATTTCCAGCTGGTAATTTTTTAGGATTTGCAACTGCGATGTTGTTTCTCTCGTGACTTTGCTCAGGTTTCTGCTGTGATTACTTTGTTGTTGTTGTTCATTTTTTGTTTTTCTTTCATTCATATATTAATATATTTGTTTAGTAGTATTATAAATGGGCCGGGATGAAATAATGGAAAGCTGAAATGCAGACGGCGCACTCACGCTGGTGGCGCTTCACTTCGAGGTCATCATGGTAACAAACTCTGGAACAAAACGGTAACATTAGATGGGAGATGTCGGCGCTTAAGGAGGGAAGTAAACTGGGAGATTGTGGAGTATGTGACTAAACATGGCGGATGCAAAACAAGATGGCACCAAGTTGTGTTTGCACTTGCTGTGCGACAATTCCCCGGGATTAGGATGTATCATCATGGTATTTGCAGAAATTACAAGCGCACAACATGCAAAACAAACCATAAACGCAAATCGCAATGCAAACATGCACGATGTGCGTAACAAAGCTGCAACTCGTGTATGATGCCTTAACCAGAAAGACAACAGATACCGGATGTTTGTAATTAGAAACAATGAAGATGTACTGTTATCAACTTAGTTGCTAGGTAAACAAGTGTGTATTTATGTGATTGTTTGTTTCCCCTTCAGAATGAAAGTTTTGTTTGTTTGGCAGATACCTATGTGTCTTTCATGCCCCCCCACCCCTCAAGTAGTTCTCGAGTTGCCCCTGGAAAACTGTAAAACTTCACGTCTTCCCCGGAGTACGTGTTTGGAGGAATGTAAATTTGTCGAAATGTAGGATTTGCAAACATGTGAGCACACCAATAAGAGGAGTTTCCCAACAAGCTCAAAGTTGTTTTCGATCAGTTTGTTTTCAGCAAGAAGTACAGAAAGACAGAAAGAGGAAAAGTAGAGAAAACTACAAGCTACGAGACTGACCAGCTTGAAGCTTGTGCGGCCGCGTACCGACTGAAAACTATCAGAGCAAGCGCACGGAAATCTGCAAGAGAGAAACAGAAAAAAACTGCCAACACTACACGACACTTCTTATCGCTTTACAAGAAAAACACACAGCTATTCTATGCACAACAGTGCTCCACTATTCGAAAAAAGAACACGCTGGGTATTGGTGAAACTATCTAATAGAAAAATCGAAAAATGTGATGATCATAAAAACGACACAAAACAGAAACTGGAATTGTTGTTTAGAGATCAAAGTAAAAAAAACAGGAAAGGTCACTACACAAAAACAAATTGCTGCCGCTGTCTACCGAACACAATGCTGTATATAAGGGATGCTTCTTTGTTCAATTTTCGCGGAAATTCAAGAAAATTGTGTCATGAAATTTACGTCCGCATTACGCCCAACTGCGGGAAGGCAGGAAGAATGGAAGAAACGGCAATAGCCTCGTCCGCACAGCAGGAGTTCCCAAGGGGGCGGCCTTAGGGGTGGGGGTAGTAGTGTGGCGCGCAGCGGGGTAGTAGAGCAGGACCACACCCTCGCAGCGCGGCCTTTTTGCCGCTACGCGCGTAACATTTCGCGATAGTAGTGGTGGCGGCGGCGGCAATGAGGCGACAACCCCACCTCTCTCTGCCATCCACACACATAGCACGTTGGGGGAATGAATGCGTGCAAACACATCCCTCGACGAGCAAACAACAAACGTCCGCATCGCAATGCACGCAAACCCAGTAGATGCGCGTAGCGTTTTCTTTTTTGTCTGCTTTTTCTGATGGGTGAATGCCAAATTTTACAAATGGGAGCCAGCACCACCCTCAGAAGGGCCTGGCAAACGGAAAGTTTCGCCAGGCCCAAAAATCAATGGCCCAACAACGCAACCCCGAGAACACGTATGATGTCGAATTTCAAGTCGAAAGTTTCTAGAAATTTCCTTGTAAGACTAGAGGTGGATGGAAAAAGTGGGAGGTTCGAGTTCGGTGCGTTAGTTGATGATACCGAGTAAAGCTAGAAGCGTGAAACATGAAATAAGTCAACCAAGGAGAACCAAGGACAAAGAAATGCAAAAAAAAAAACACCAAAACACCAAAGAGAAAACTCTCAAATCGGAGACGGTCAGACAAAGAGAGACAAAGAAGTTGTATGCGTCACCAGACAGGACACAATAAAAATTCATCCCCAACCCAAAAAAAAACACACAAAGTAATTTAGTAAACTAGTAAAAAAAAAGGTTTGAATAAAAGCCAGACTTTCTAAAAAATCCCAACTCCATAAATAGGTGGAGATTTTTTGGTAAAACAAAGAAATGTTATTAGACCGACCTTCATAATTGACCTGGCCGTCGCCGTCGATGTCGGCCTCCCGGATCATCTCGTCGACCTCCTCGTCGGTGAGCTTCTCGCCGAGGTTGGTCATCACGTGGCGCAGCTCCGCCGCCGAGATGAAGCCGTTGCCGTCCTTGTCGAAGACGCGGAAGGCTTCGCGAATCTCCTCCTCGCTGTCGGTGTCCTTCATTTTGCGCGCCATCATCGTGAGGAATTCGGGGAAATCGATCGTTCCATTGCCTAAAATGTATTAAATCATCCTATTTAAAAACTTCATTCTATTGCAACCCCATTTTGTGGATTATCAATGCAAGTATCGCGGATTATCATTATTTCTTTAAAACATATCCAACTGATCGCTTAAATTGCTCCCTAATTGATATCTACCACAATATAGAAACATTACTCCTCTCGGGGAAGAGATAATAACCTAAATGGTATCAAAAATTAAAACCTAAAGAAACAAATATCGTATACACGCAAACGTAATTATGTTATAAAAGTAGAGCGTTTATACGCGCACATCCCATGGAAGCGGCGGCGGCAGCGGTGGCGACGTAGGAAAAATCAATATCGTTCATTCATGAAATGTTTCCCTATCTCGTTCCGCATCGCACTCATGCGCTCCTGGTAGAACGCAATTTACGCATTAACATTTACCGTCCGCCGCAAAATTAACATTCATAGAATACTAACTAAACTAATGAATATCAAGTTCGAAATTAGCTCAATTTGCATAGGACCTAACACGTAAAAAACGCTGCAAGTACAATGCAGGCGCCAACTTGCAATTTGGCACTTTTCGACCACAATCACTATTTATATACAATGCTCCCTGAGACGCAACCTATGCCAACTATACAATATTTCAAATAGCAATTTTGTTCACACATTTTTTGCTCACATCAGAGTGAGATCATTATTATTACTATTGTAACAATACAAACATGACTTTATTTCTCAAAACAACGTTTGAAACAAAAAAAAAACACATGAAAAACGACGTAATTGACCATATGCTCAAATATACGCAGATTTAATGACGTATAACGAGGCGCTTGTTGAAAGAACAACAATAAACACATATTTGCCGCACCACTGCACGTTCCCAATTTTTTCTGTGCAAGTTTCGTTGTGATGAGAACACATTACCGAGGAAAAATCTTACATAACTGTAGCACTGAATTATACATAATTGGACAAATTAAAACCATTTATATGATCGCGGGACATAAATAGCGAAAACAATCAACTGGCGTCACGAAATTTCACCTTGAACGTGTCAACAGAACCAGAAAAAATGCACCCGGCCTTGGATTAACCTAGTGGAACATATTTGCTAGTCGTTGTTGGTACATACGGTAAATATGGCGACATATCAAAATATTGCACATATTTCTTTCCAGAGGTAAATATGAATAAGCATTACTCATTACATACAAGTGAATACAATTTTGGCCGTTTGCAAGTGAGTAAAAGCAGACGTAGCAAATATCACGAGTTATTACTCATTGTGCATCCTTTTATATCAAATCCTTTGCTATTAATAGAACGGTGTCCAGGTGCCGATGTCAGTACCATTCTAACAAAAACATGAATAATTTGAATACCAAACTAGTTAAATTTTCCTATTCTAAGTAATACTAGACTCCATTGGCACTAACTTGAACCTAATGCAATCAAAATTTTCCTATTCCTTGTAAATGCCTACAAATATTACGACATATTGTATACTTACTGATTAGCAAACCGCAATTAGGTCACACCCACTTCCCCTACATTGCTTATCCGATGTTATCAGACGCACTTGGCACGCAAACGAGGTGTTGCTCGTTGCAAGTAATCAATTAGATTAGGCATTAAAAGTACGCCTAGATGTAAAATAATACCAAGCCTAGGCACTAAAAAACCTAAGCCCCGCCGGTATATTTCAACGATCTAACGGAATTCGATAAAAACGCTTTATCTCAATTAGTCATCAAGATGACATCCGCAAGTAGTACAATCCATCCGCGCGCCACGACACCCGACAACATGTCGAGTGGATGACACAATCGCCAACCAAGGAAAGGCAAGAAATAAAATTTGAAAAATAATTACCGTCAGCGTCGACCTCGTTGATCATGTCCTGCAGCTCCGCCTCGGTGGGGTTCTGCCCCAGCGATCGCATCACCGTGCCCAACTCTTTCGTGGTGATGGTGCCGTCGCCATCCTTGTCGAAGAGCGAGAACGCCTCCTTGAACTCGGCGATCTGTTCCTCAGTCAGTTGATCGGCCTACAAGCAAACAAACCAACATTTACAAACTATTCATACGACAATCAAGATTGCCGACATGCAATAACTATTAGTAAACCGCGTACGCGGAAACAAAAGATGAAAACAATGTATTTGAAAAAAGAATCGATTCACCGAAAGGGGGCGTACAATCAACAAAGAAAGTTATCTCTTAGATGGCTTAACAGATAGCCATCCCTGCAATATATGTACGGCTAGAGCGGCGGTGAAGCCGTACACATTGCAGGAGAGCGCGTGTGTGTATTTGCCCCGAACAGAGCCAGCCGCTCGGCAGGAGGAATACACAGCAGGCGAAAAAGCAACAGATCAATATTACACGCTCAACGCCAACCGGGGGTTGCAAACACTGTGCGTGTAATATTACAACATCCAGAAGGGGAGAAACCATTGAACTCTTACAATTACTCCGCAGAAAGTACAATCAATTAATAATACCCTCAATTTGTATATCCATAAAATGTTAAGACGCACATTTCCGGTTTACATTCACCGGAAATGCATGCGTATATTGTGAGAAGCGGTGCGTAGTAGTACAAATGTTTTGTTGCTTCCCCTATCGATTTTTACTCTAAATTGTAACTCCCCTAACCGTTGTTTAAAACAATTCTTCAAACACGGCTGAAACATTTCTGGAAGGTGTAACTGTTGATTTAGAGGAAGTGTATGCGTTTCTGTGTTGGTAAGTGTGTGCGAGTTACCGCATTGCGGTAAAAATATGTATATATGATCCCGGCCGAGGTCTACAATTTTGTTCCAGTTCGCTATTACGATTCTTATTTAATAGATTTTGGAAAGACAAAATTCCTAAATTCAATTAAATAGAAGCAGTAAACCATGACTGACTTTCTATGATGGTGATCTGTTGCTATTTTTTGTTTCGCCCGGTGTTTGCCGGTGACGCGCCGCGATACACACAAATCCAAGAGACCCCATGACAAAACCCAATTTTTCAACGCGATACAAAATGTCCCCCGCAAAAATATCCCCATCAATCGACGCACTGATTATCCCCGCATCGGCTACTAGCAACGATGAATTGGAAAAGTCGCTCACCATTTCGATTAATTAGGATTTAAACTGGGTGCCTCCCGGGACTGTGTGGCGCTTCCTGAGATGCTCTCGTCTAGCTGTCGGCGGGTGTCGACTGTTGCTGATTTTTTCGCTGCGCTGCTGTGTGATAGCGGCGTAATCCGTTAATTCCGGCGAAACGACGAAGCGCGACTACCTCGAAGGGTTTGTTCACCGTGCGGAAACTACCGTTTTTCCTGCTAGAAAGGTGTACGCTGTACGTGTGTATGTGTGGCGTTCCGACAGTGGCGTTTGCGGCGACGTCCGGACAACAACTGACCGACTCGGCTCGGCCGAATCGGTTGACAGCCTGCGCTGCGGCGCCGGCGTCGGGCGCATTCGTGTGCGCTCGGCGCATGCATCAACGGCGCTAAATTTGAGCTGCATAGCAGGACACCTGCGGTGGAAGCGAGACAATGGAGCGGAATAAAGTGAGCTGGAAGGTGCGGACACGGCAGTGCTGAATGCGCAGACCCGGCTTCGTCTGCGCACACTGCCGCGACGCCTGCGTTGCGACGTACCGTGACAACATAACCGAGTAAAATTCCTACGCCTTGTCTCAAATCCAAATTTTCAACTTAAATTAAGCCAGTTTCCTTAAGCCACACCTAATGGTTACATTCTATTATTAATTATTATAGATTTATAGTCGTACAGCCTAGCTTTGAATTCAAATTTATGTTGAAACTTAAAATTGCTAGCAGGACTAATTTTCGATCGCCGTCAGCGGTGTCATCGGAGTTGGCCCGCACGGAGAGTGGTGGCCGAGTGGGGAGCTTTCACTGCGCGTCTCTGCAGGAACGGGCGCGGCATGTTTACCGTGCGGCTTCGCAGCGGCGGCGGCGGCGCGCTGTGATTGGCCGGCGCGTACCTGCAATGCGTCAAGCGGGCGAAATTCGGTTTTGTCGCGTTCGCGACGCGCGGCCACTCCGCAGCGCGTCGCACAAGCGGCAGGAGAGCCTGACAGCGGCGGCGTTGCTGCCGCCGCCGCCGCTACGCGTTCAGCCTGCGGCGGCGGCAGTGGCGGCGGCGCGGCATTCTTTTGCCGCACCGAAGAGCATCCGCAGCGGCCTGCAGAGACGACCGCACCCGTTTGCGACTAATAAATCCGCCAAATATGGCACGCCATCGTTGCTACCCCCCAGCAGGGCTGACTCAAGCCAACTTCTTTCGATATAGGAACCAGCAGGCACATTTCGGAAGATAATAGCAGAAAATTGAAATTTATGACATACAGAAGCAAACAAAATACGAAAGAAGATAGAAAACAAGCGATAAATTCTATTTTTACACCTAGATCATTTTCCCATGATTCCATTCAACTTTGGTAAATAAAGTTTTTCGACGAATTGGAATTGTTCCTCGGAGTTTTTTTGATGTTTTCCCAAGGAAGCGAAGTGAATCATCGAAAGCCTGAATGAGGAAAGTTACTTCAAGAAATCTGATGTGAGAAATTTTTGGAATGTTTGTCTCGAAAATCTATTCGGAAATAGAACGACGATAGGCAACTAAAACAACACGATTTCTAGTTCTAGTCGTAGACAAACAAGTTTTGTTTCCTTTCCAACCTCTCTACTCTAAAAACGCATCAATCAACAGCCATTAACGACTAATTATCCCGTGGGGTAACCTGTTATAATTTGGTAAATTGTCTTGCTGTGCGCATGATTATTACCTGTGACGCACGCGCGTACCTTCGATTATCTTATTTGTAATTAAGCAAATGTGCGCCATGTTTGCCCGGCCGCGGCAAACGAGCACGATGTATCCGCGTGGCGGCTGCGGATGGCTAAATCTATGCTGCACGTAAGCAAGTTGTAATATTTCGTTGTTTGCCATGTTCGCAACGCCACGACCGCTTATATGCTAGCAAATCGGGATTTACGATTGTCTCGCAGCGCCACAACCCCCAACCGCCAACCCCTGTGGCACCCTAGTTGAGGCAGCGCGTTCCAGGCGATGGAATGTGCGCAGCGCGTACGTTTCGTCGATACATGCAGGATTCGCATGTTGTCAAAGGCAAATATTTGCCGCCTTTGTGGCGGCATGGAATAGGCATGAATCGCGTGAATTGTGCGCTGGCGAATACATATTTCGAAGCCTAACCTAGCATCAAAGCACTGTTATTATATTGTTTGTACATAATAATAGGCGCAATACATTAAACTAAAAGGGGCCCGATGAACTTTGTATTGTCTACAATTTATCCTAATGTATATAAATGTAAGAGTTAATTGCTGTCCGTTACGAGTCAGGCTTAAACCCCTTTTTCCATACTTAATTATTTAATTTAACTTTCGTAATACATATTAGAAAAGGAAAAGGAATGATAACGCTGATCACTTTGTAAT
>JAODGA020019091.1:0-11118 GCA_027574885.2 Drusilla canaliculata | reverse complement strand
TGAATACCACACATTCTAATTGCTAAACATGTGTCAATTACTTAGGTCATATCAATACAACCCATTTGTACAAGTACATTTTTATGAACGATTGTATCGTCGCGTCGTATCGTCCACCAATCCTCGTTTAACAAACTTGTTACCAGCCAAACATAATTTAGAACGCTAAAACTACAACCAAAACTTTCACTCAAAAGCTGGTAAGTGCAGCTCAAGCAGAAAACCTGCAACGTCGACGCGTTTAATCACCAATTGTGTATCTGCGCTGCGGCACCGTAAATGAAAACCCAAGGCTTTCCTGCACATATTCGTTTAACGCTTAATAGCCGTGGACGCTCAAAAGATTGCGCCTGCACAATCATTTCATTTAATTAGCATCCTATGATTCGTAATTTTGCGAGATTGCATCGCAAAGGTCACCTCATTGTTTGTTTTTCCACTAAAAAAAAGAAACAAAACAACATTAACTGTACATAAGTCGTAATTTTAAAATTTTAATTATTACGACTTATGCCTGAATAGTTATTGTTTCGGATAGTTTTTCAACAATGTGTTGGATTTTATGTCTTTTAAATGTTTTTTTTTGTGTGAAGTTTTCTATGATAACGGTTTCTAATCTTTTATGGGTTAAATCAAGTTAAATCACTTGATTTTTTCTAGATAGTATTATCGATGAATACATTGAACTACTTTATGTATATCGCTATCAGTTTATCCGTTATTGTTTTTTTCTCTCTCCAAAATTGTCTGTTAATATGATGTCATCATGATTTGACTCATTATTTGCATTACGTTGCTATCTCAATTTTTCAAGAGAGCAGCATTCAAACTGTTCTACTATCTGCTGTGCGATTTCAAATAAGAAATCATTTAAAATCTCTAAATGTCAAAAAATACCGGCTATCGTGTTTAAACTTAAGCGACGACTTTCTCCTGTCGTTTTTTTTTTTAGAAAGTAATTATGGAATAGACTTTATAGTGATATAATTGGATTGTTATCTTCTCGAGTTTTATTGATACATGTTTAGTATGTTTACTTGCTGGCATTTGATGGCCTTGCAAATGGCAAAAACATTTGTTAAAAATACAAATTCAATGTTTACAATGGTCAATTGCAAATTTAGTCAATTTATCATTTTCCACGCTCGTTAAGTTCAAATTGTGTAGCTGAGACAACTTTTTTGCTGTTTTGTTTAATTACACATTTATGCAAGATTGTGAATTTTGCAACATTTATATTTGACTATGAGCATGTTGAATGAACATATTTATCTTAGTCTGGTTTATTATTTATTTATTATAACATAACCTTTAATATTAAAATATTTAAGTAATCATAATGAAGTTGTTTTTGGCGTTACGACTTAGTAACTTAAAAAAAAACGAAGCGAAGCAGAAATATTCACTACCTGAGTTTTAAACAACTTTTTTGCCTAAGCCGAAACATCAGTAATTGTTTGTTAGACTTTCTGAGATTATGACTGCATGTCACTTGAATACAAATCTATAAAAATGCACGTGCACGCAACGTCATTTGTGGAAAACATCATTGTGTTGTTCCGCTAGTTGGGTAATGAATCATTAACTGCAATTAGAAGTTATTGCATCGTGAAATAATTAGTTATACCTCATTTTCGGACGACTTACACGAAAACTTAATTTCAAACCGAGTTTCGTTCGTGTTTTAAGTTGAAAATGTGAAATTATACTCTCCTTATGGGTTTTTACTTATTTGCTTTATCTATAAAAAGTTGATAGCACCGTTACCAACTGCCAATAAGTTCATAGTTAGCATTTTGCCATTGAAGACTGATAATTTGCGCACTACGCGACGTGTTTCATGTAAGTTTAGTTATATATACTAGCACTTAATTACTTCGATATTTGTACTATCTGTGCGTCATCAATATAATTCACTTCGATAAACTTTTGTTTGCAAAAACCGGTGTTTAAAATGACTTGGAATATAAATTGACATTGTCCTCTTTTAGTTGATACATGTTTTTATGTTATCAACTATTATGCTGTGTTGTTTTTTTTTTGAGTCCAAGCATATGCGAAGTCATTACAAAATTCAACAATACATCATTTGAATCGTGTTTTTTATCTACGAACATAGGTATATATGTGTTGATCTATGTTTGGTCTTAAAAAACACATTTGCGCTGTTTATAATATTAAAATTTACATTCTAGATTGGTGGTGATGGCATAATCTTTGAAGTAATCAATGGCCTTTTCGAGAGGTACGACTGGGAGGACACTGTACAACGTCTACCCTTGGGCATCATCCCCGGAGGGTCAGCAAACGGGCTCGCTCGAAGTATAGCCCACAATGTGGGCGAACCATACGCTACAAATACAACCTTACCTGCTGCATTGTCCCTGGTGCGGAATACACGTACGCCGATGGATTTAGTCCGCGTGGAGACGACCGCACAAACGCTCTTCTCCTTCCTCTCGGTGGGCTGGGGCTTCCTCTCCGATATCGACATCGAGAGTGAGCGACTGCGCATCCTCGGCGGGCAGCGCTTTGCTGTGTGGGCGCTCGCACGACTCATCGGCTTGCGCAGCTATGGCGGCAGCGTGTGGTATCTGCCTGCAACCAGCACCCCCGTGCGCAATTGCAGCAGAGATGCGCGCAAACCCGACAACATCGAGATGCCCAGCGAGATGCACTTGGAGACGAGCGCTGGCCGCCAGCGCGTCGACTCCTGGTACAGCGCCGCATCCAAGCGCAGCGCCTACTTCTCCGCAACTACAAACAGCAGCTATCAATCAACAGCGGACAGCGATGGTCCCAGCGACAATCACAAGGCCCATGCGCGCATGTATGGCCCACCGTCGCAGTTGCCCTGCCTGAACGCGCCGCCGCCGGCGCACTGGAAGCGCATCGAAGGCCGCTTCGTAATGGTACACGCCTCCTACCCGAGTCACCTCGGCGAAGACTTCCTCTTCGCGCCGCAGGCGAAGCTCAACGACGGCATCATATGGCTGGTGATCATCAAAGCAGACGCCAGCCGATCGCAAGTGTTACACTTCCTACTTGGTCTTGCCGACGGCACGCATATGAACACCGACTACGGCGGCTGCATTCAAATGCTGCCAACGCGTGCGTTCCGCATCGAACCCGACCTCGCCGAGAAGGGCTACATGACCGTCGACGGCGAGCACGTCGAGTACGGCGCCATCCAGGGCGAGATGTTCCCCGGCCTGGCGTCGGTGCTGGTTCCCTGATACGCGCACCATCTGCAGAGCACGTCCAAGAAACTATCCAATCTAGTATTATCGTCGATGGAGCCCGTTCTCGTCAACTTCCACGACATCCTCAATCAACATTCCAGACAACTACTGCAGAGCAATTGAAGCTCCATTTCTCGCTACAATCAAAGTGTGGCTAGCAACATTACAAGCAATTTACGCGCCCAAATAATTGATTCCAAACATCGGCGCACAGCAGATTTTTTACGAGAGTTTATATTTGATTTATAGACCATTTATATGTATATGCGTATAGTCAGGGGATTAGGGTTACCAAAGTTTAGTTTTAGCCGACTTTTGCGTCGTATGCAGAGGAGAATATGCTACAATTGTAGAATTATTTTATATTTTAAGTAATGCAAATTTTAAAAACCGTTCCATATATTTCATAGATATGCATACGACGTGAAATTCAACGTACTTTAAATAATCGCACGTAAAAACGATATCAATTAATTGCTTTCGACAAACTCGCGAAACATAATTCTGAATATGCAATTCCAAAAATCAATTTCTAGGCAATGATTGTTTTTCGTTGAAAGTTGCGTTTAGTTAAGCCAAGCAAGTGCAATTCGCAGTCGGCAAAACGTACTGTAAATATCAAACAAAAGTATTTAAAAATTGTTGTTAATGCTATGGAGAGGATTTTAAGGTTACATATATATCGTAGAAGAGAACAATCATTAAGCGTGTAGGGTGATCGCAAAACGTCGTGACGGTTTTGCATGACCGAAAGAAACCAATTTTACTTCGAGCTGTGATAATAAGATGAAAATTAAGTACATATTGTTATTTTTATTTGTATATAGCGTTGAGAGTACGGGCGGGAGCTTTATATATACAAAATATCTGTTGGACGAAACATTCCTAAACCAGAGCAATTTACAATTCTCAATGAAATAATTTCTTTTCTGCAATAGCACGAAAACAACTGGTTTCGTTATAGACAATTTGTTATTTCTCAATTCCACTTGTATAAAATCGCCCATTTTCGATAGAATTCCTTTCAATAGAAAAACTTTGCGTAAAATGTGCAAAATTCTGTTTTTCATCTACAAACTATACAATGTGTTCCTCTCTGAAAAATGACTTGGTATACTCGAGCATTTTATTATCAATCTTCTTGTTATCTTGTTGTCTTCAATGTGTTTTTCCTTCAATATTTCTTGTAAAAATTGAACATTCATTTCACATGTTTGTAAGACATTGAAAACATGTATGTTAGGAACTGTTTCAGGTTGCATTTGTCTTACAATTAGCTCCTATCAATTGCAAGTGATCAAAAACACAAACAGCAAGAGACAACCAATCAAAAGAAACGTATTTACAATGTGACTTGTTCCAAAAATTCTTTACTGTCATTGTGAAAGTCTATCTCAAAGTTGTTGAATTGATAACGGTTAGTAAAAATTTTACGCAATTACATCAAACAACAGAAATGAATACACACCAATAAATCTACAGTAATTTGATCTACATTGATTTCATTCTCCCGCGTGTAGTATCACCTCTTTAGTTGATAGAGAACTGTTCCAACTCACTCAGCAGCTTGTTCATCTGTGTGTCAATGTGCTTCTGCTCCTGCTGTGGATCCTGCAGCGACATTTTGATCATCTCCAAGTCGTCAACGTTGTTTCGATGATGCCCCCACATGGTCATTTCTTTTTTCGCCCACATTGAGATCATTAAATCAACAATCTAAATATACAACCATTGTTGCAATAAATACAAATAGAAGAAAAAAAACATATATATACATACTTCCTCCACTTCTTTCTTAATTTTCACCATCTCCACAGTTCCAGTGCAGCATCCTTTGATCCTCTGCACCAATATCCTGAGTTTACTGTGTGCAATCTGCACAGGATTCTTCTTGTTCATATTCAGCAGCTTGATATCAGCGCCGCCGTCAATGAGCAGTTTAATGAGGTGCAGATTGTTGTTGCATGCGGCGAGGTGTAGAGGTGTGTTGAGGAGGATGTCCTGCATGTTCGGGTCGGCGCCGTGCAGCAGCAGGAGTTTGACCATGTCGGTGTAGCTGCGACTAGAGGCGATGTGCAGCGGCGTGCGGTTGAGCTTGTCGTGACAGTTCGCGCTCGTGCCGGCGGCGAGCAGGTGCTGCACGCCCTCGAGATTGTTGACGGCGACCAGCTTCAGCAGGTCCTTCTCGCCCTTGCTGCACTTGATCGCGCCGAGCGCCGTCAGCAGCGCGCTGGACACGTCCGGCCGCAGCTTGTCCTTCGCCTTGAATTTCATCTTCGTGTGCGAGCCCAGCTCGCTGTCGCTGTGCGAAGTCATGCCGGGCCGCATGCGCCCCGCCTGCGGCTTCAACTATCGATAAATTACAACGGTGCGGCGCGTGTTTATTTCATTGCGAGTTTTGTGTTTATTCTGCGCGATGCAATGCCGGAATAATAACAACACGCTGTGCTTGTCAAACGTGCAAATAATCATCTTGCGGGCACCTTCAAATGTCAAACATTTGATTTTTGACACTTGACTTTTGAATTTTGACATGTGATTTTTGACACTTGACATCACCGGTGACTGACTCATATAAAAGTTGGAAATATTAATTCTGTAAAAAATTCAACTTTTAATAAAATAAAGTGTGTAATTATCACATTTTAAATTTATGGTTGTCAAATATAAAAAATTTCAACTTTCACAACTTTTACTTATATAAGTCGGTGACCCTTGGTCTAATTTGATTTCTATGACTTTATTTATCGTTAAACATATTTTTTCTTTTTATAAATCTTAATAAAAGCAAAAAAATATATAATTTTAATAATATTAGATTTTTCAAATATATTTTTATTATTTATTACAGGTTTTTATTAGATATTTGGGTGCAGCTTTGTTTTGGGTACAAACTTTACATTCATTTTTTATGGTACATTGTTTTCTGTGCTCAATTCTGCTAAACACGTTACAGTTAACAACTGTTTGTAATACCTCTTCAATTCTATTAAATTGTTAATTAATTAACTTTGTAATAAACAATACAATAAATTTTTATCTATTATATTTTAACCTAACATTATTTAAATAATATATATCAAAAATGAATGCGTTTACCATATAATCAAATACAAGAGGAATTTATACCTTCAGATATAAATTGATAAAATTATAAAATTATCGCTTATCAGTTAAAATTATCAATTTGCCATAACAAATGTCACAACGCGATATTGATAAATTGAGACTCAGTTCACTCTAGGGCATGGTAGCAATTGCAAAATGATATTTGCAATAACTTGAATTTGAACGTTATTCCCCGTGAAAAGTTTGCACACGTATAAATCGCTAAACAAAGTATAACAACCATGCAAAAACGCATTACGTTTAGTCCTGCAGAAGAAAATGACGAAGTGGACAACGTGGAAAAAGTGAAAAAAGTGGACAATGTGGAAAAAATTGAAGAAGGTAATACGGAGGAACTTTGCGAAAACAACGAAGAACTTCGACGATGGAGTTTAAACTACCTCAGAGTAAGTTACTTAAAATTAGAAACACTTAAAAAATCATCGTTTTATCACAAAAATTATCAATTTCTCAAAACTTTCACAATAAAATAAAATTTAAGTAAAGATTTCCAAATCAATTTAATTTGTTTCTATTTGTTTTTATAGTTTGTGTTTTCACAATCTTATAAATATGTTTATGATATTAGTCACCAGATAAATCAACTAAAGCATTATAACGGAAGTTTTATAAGATTAGTCTAACAATAATTCGTCGATAATCGAATTAGATTATGTTCAGATTACAGCACTTGAACGCTAGGCGTTTACAATGTTAACAAGCTTTTTTTTTAAATTGCCGTTTTGCAACTTTAGAATGCACATAATTGATTAGTTTTAAATTAAACAAAGGTTAATTTTTATCATTGGAGTAGCGGCTATTGTTACATATGTTTTGTTTTATTGCAAAAATTTCTAGAAAATCACAAATTAATCTTGACTTTGATATAAACAAGGAAATGTGCAGTTTGTACTAAATTCCAAAACCAATAAGATAAAATATATAACTGAACATCACAAATAACAAAGTAAAACCAAAACTGCCAACAAGATTGGCGCCAAAAAGCAAACAATGTCTGAATTGAAACAACATGGCAATGATTTTTAAATTACAATTATGTTTTTAATATTAAATGTTTTTATATATTATATGTTTTAATCAATTTAAAAAATGATTATTTTTTAGGAACAATTTCTACGTTTTGAAGATTTGTTTAAGCTTTACGAACAAAGATTACAACTTGGTTACTTTGGACTTTTTCTCATTCTTCAATTTTTACTAAGTGGATCGTACACATTAGTAATCTATTTTGAAGATGTAAGTAATACCTACTCTTACTCTATATATAAAAAAATGTCAACACATATTGGTTTTAGAACGATGGAAATGTGGAAAATATCTCTCCAGACATATTCATATACGGCACAATTGCAATCATCTCAGTGATAGCACTCATTTTCTCCGAGCATGGCAACATTATAATTTGGTCCTATTTAGCTTATATCCTTATCTATATAATCAATTTATTCCTCCCTCTTTATCACTACTTTGAAGATGATGTCAACATTCAAATACCTTTGACCACGCATCTCGTAATAGCATCTTATATCTTCTTCGCCTTGGGTGGTTTTGTCCTTGCCATTGCTGCAGGTGTGCTGGTAACCGTTACTCATTTGATATTATTCGGCATTTTCTTTAAAGAGCTTGATAGTGATTGGTTGATACGAAGACTCTGCATGGAGTTGCTCTTCTATGCTTGCGTCAACGGTATGGGTGTGTATTTCCGCTATTTGAATGAAATCATGCACCGGCGCAGCTTCCTGGGCAAGAAAGAGGAGACTCTGCTGACGATCAAACGAGATGATCGGCAAATTCAGCAGCAAAATCTGCTTGAGGCTATTCTACCGAAGGAACTCGCGCAGAATATCATCTCGGATACGGCTTTCAAAAGAATATTCAGTTTTGGCGGAGGTGGTCCACGTGCAACAATAGATCCATACACGTAAGAGCATCTTGTGGGTTGTGAAGATGTATTGAATTTATTTTGGTTTTAGGTATAAGAAGAAGTATATCAGTGAACATACAAATGTTACTGTCCTATATGCGGATATTGTACATTATACGCAGATGACGACGACTATCAAATCCTCGCCGAAACTTATTCAAATTTTAAATGAATTATTTGGTAGCTTTGATGAAGAATCTGAGGTAATTATAAGCTACATAATCTTTGAATAACTAATAGTATAATTCATAACATAAGAAACACTAATTGGACATAACTTAATTGAACATAACCTAACTTAACCAAATTAATCTAACCTAATTTTAGAAATTGAATGTAATGCGAATTAAATTTCTTGGTGATTGCTACTACTGCGTGGCGGGTTTGGAACCGGAAAAGAACATGAACCATGCTGATGCTTGCATCCGGTTGGGTTTGCGTATGATCGCGCATATTGAGCAAGTCGCTAATGATAACAACATCAATATCAATATGCGCATTGGTATTCATACGGGCAACATTCTATCTGCGTTGATCGGCCGTACAAAATGGCAGTTTGAGATATGGTCCAAGGACGTGCAGCTGGCCAACACGATGGAGAGCACGGGCTTTCCGGGCAAAATCCACATCACGCAGGCGACAATGGACGAACTCCTGCAGAGGCAGCAGCTTGAAAGTGCCGGGGGCGTAATGAAAAACACAAATGTCAATGAGCGGTACTACGTTTATCCAACCAATGCCGTCGAGCAGGACGAGAAACTGAGATTGAGAACACCAAGGACTTATGTTGTTACACCCGAAGAAGTATTTTGGGCAATGTATTGCAAGACCATTATTAATGTTTGACATTTCAGATGCCGCACATAACAATGTATGACGTCAATGCAAAGGAAGTAAAGCAACCGGCAAAGACGTCAAAAATGGCAAAAAAATATCGAACTAGTAGTAACATACCAATGCTACGAAGTCAAACGAAACATAAGGGCCCACGAAAAGATAGCAGATTAGGGAATGCAAATGATTCCAGCATGCCCGATTTTAGTGTGTACGAGATGCTTTCGCAGGAAGCAATGAAAAACACTATTAAAACAATGCCGCTCAGCAAATATGAGTAAGTGTTTATTATGTCACTAAATATGTTTATTATACGCTCTAATTTGTCTTAACTAAATCTTTAACTTGCAGGCAATGGTTCAAGAATAAAGACATTAATTCAGCCTTCCTGATATTTAAGAACCTAAGAACTGAACTGAAATACATTAGCATGGAAGATCAACTGTTCAAATTTTACATTATCAATGTGTGGCTGGTCTTAATTAGTTTTATTGCTATCCGTTTTTTGGCAATGCCCTACTGGGAAAACACTTCCCTACTGAGCATTATAACTGCCCTTGTTATACTAATATTGGGCCCACTTCTATGGTTACCATTTAAGATATCGTCTATGTTTGTTACAAATTATCTACTAAGGATGACGCTATATATTATTTTAATGGCCATTATCACTGGGTGTTTTGCCATAGAGTTAATTAACTGTGATTATAAGCAATTTACAGATATTAAAGATATTGTTGAAGAGGGAATTGTCGTAAATAATGAAAAATGTATTCAGCCATGGGTAAGTCAATAGTAATAGTCGTAATAAGTTGAGGTACCAATTAAATTTCATGTTTTACAGAACATTACTCAGAGTATGGCACTAATCTTAATCATGAGCTTCCTATTTCTTCGTGTGCATGTGGTACTGAAGTTCTTGTATAGCACCTTAATTACAGTAGCCTACTCTTTATGGGTGTGGTTGTACGCATATGATTACTATAATCATGCTCCGTCTTTTCATGATATGATGGATTCTGCTTTGGCACACATTATCTACATAGTGTATCTTACTGTAACCTTGCACTGCATTGATAGACAGGCCGATTACCTGAATAGGTTAGACTTTAAATGGAATGCCAAACTGCTAGAAGAGAAGGAAAAGGATACTGAGCTGCACTACGACACTTTGAATCTACTGAGAAACGTAATGCCCTATGAAGTTGCGCTCAAGTTCCTCCGACGTGATACCCAGAAAGAGCAGAAGCACCACTGGGAAAAGTACAAATACGTCGCGGTGATGTTTGCCACCATTGTCGATGTAAGCGGCGCAGAGGCGTATCATGAAGATCGCGACGTTATGATGACTACCAACACAATCATCTCCGATTTTGATCAGGTTCTACTCAGTAAATACGAAGGCAAGGTTGAGAAGATCAAGTTGGCTAATATGAAGACCTATGTGGCGTGCGTGGGACTTACGCCTGGTAAACGGGTGACGATCAACAATGAGGTGTTTGAGGATGCTGATAATGGAGCGCGTACGATAATGAGACAGAAAACAGATGATTGCCTGATCACACTACTAAACTTTGCCGTTGACATCCGAAAGAAGCTGGCGGCGCATAATAATGATACGCAATACGAGTGCGCTCTGCGTATTGGTATCGCAGATGGGGAGCTCACTGCGGGGGTGGTCGGCACGAAGAAACCGCATTATGATATCTGGGGGGATTGCGTTAATCTTGCGTCCAGGATGGACACGTGCGGTGAGCCGGGAAAGATTCAGGTGTGGAGCAGCACGCGCATGGCACTCGCGAGGAATTCAATCAAGTGTACGTTCAACAAGAACCAGTTTATTAAAGGCAAGGATTGGTTGGATACGTTCTATGTTGATCTGGACGAGAATGGGGATTTTGTTATCAGTGAATCTGCTGCACAGTTTAATGAGGAAGATGGTTCTGAGAATGATTATTATTTTTCTGAAGAAGATAATTGAATTTGTTT
>JAODGA020019080.1:0-11776 GCA_027574885.2 Drusilla canaliculata | reverse complement strand
GCATCATTTTACGGATATTCATTTATCAATTATGCATTGTCATTAATGGCATCGCGTTCTCTCGTCTCACGTCTTGTGTCTGCCGAAAGTGTTTATTCTTCTAGCCCAATAATATTTCTATAGAAACGGAACAATAAATAAACGGAAGGCTGTATTAATCGCGGAAAGCACTTTCAATTTTCTCTCTTATTCCTCGTCCAAATAGAGATGATTTTTATCTTTTATTTCGGCGCGCGGTGAGTTTTTGGATTGAGTGCGTCATCTGCGTTTGTGTTGGGCCATTCGTGTTTGCAGCGCTGCCGCCCTCAACCTATTTTCCGGTTTGCTGTGTGAGTGTTTCTATGTGTATGTATGTGTTTCGCCGCCCCTCTGATTTATTGCAGTGATTTATTAAATGAAGTATTTTGCGTTGCGGCATATTCGTGCAGCCCCTCTGCTCGCGCAGGCATGACTAGTCCGGAAAACTTGCATGCGATGGTTTTCCACGATTTTCCATGAGCTTGCACGAACGCGAATTTTTTGCTGTGTGTAGTTTCAGTCAATGATCAGTTGAAAAGTTGAAAACGATTTTAGAGATATTTTAATTTTATACTTTTGTTAGCTTAACAGCAGTCCGGGGGCGGTTGGTAATTCGATATAACTCGAAGTTTATTGACTTGACTCTCGTTTACGATCTATTAAACGTTATCGCGTCGTTTCCTTTTGTACGTTTTATCTTTTGTATTTTTTATACTGGAAAAGTCTTTTATATTTTTGTTTTATTTGTTTGTAATTGCTGGAACGTATTTGATTATTTTATTAAAGATTGTTTATTTTTTTATTACAAATATAGTCAAATATTTATATTAAAAAATGTATACGACATTGTTGACCACACATGTGAAGTAAAAAAATATTGTGGAATTTTGCAATGCAGGATGACTGCATCATCAAACGCATCGTTTCGGGCTGTTGCCGCCTCCGTACATGTATGCACCATAGCTACGCGAAGATGCCCCGGAGATTCAGGATTCCCGGGCCCTTTTCCGGGGATAACACGCGTCGCCTGTTCTCTTTTGCGCGCCCGGCGCCGCGCCACTGCCTATTCCGTTTGCGCGGGGGCGGTGGTGGTGGCAGCTACTATCTCTATCTGCCCGCGTTCTACATGCACACAGCGCGCGTGGGTTTGTGCACAAGAGGATGGTGGTGGTGGTGGTTGTAGTGGTGAGACGCTTTTCGCAATTCAGTCACGATTCTCATCTGTGTGCCGCCGAGATAGACGACGAGGACATACTACGTGCCGAATTAGACTTGGGGGGCGGCGACAAACGACAAAGCAACTAGGGTGATGATGGTATTTGCGGATGCTCCGCTGTAGCGGCAATGGGATATGGCAGCGTAATCCTTTCGCGCGATCGCAGGATTTTTCGTAGGTTCAGCCCAAAACGTCGACAAACTGTTGTGTGAATACGATACGCCGACGGCGGCGGCGGGCGGCTATTTTAAGGAATGCGAACTACACACGTATTGCGCGCGGCGTTCTGTGTGCAGCAGCGCGCTGCGTGCGCTGCTTGTAAACTGAAATAGTTTGCGGCATGTGTCCGTTTATAATTTGACGCCGGCGAGTCTCTTGCCTTAATCGGTGCACAATCACAAACGGCGTGCGTGCGGCGACGGCGGCGTCCTTGCTGTGGTCACAGTCGCAGGCAATGTCAACCACAGCTGGTTGAAGGGGACCAAATAGAATTGAAATTAATTTGACCCGGATTCAACCAGCTAAAGCTGTACATCGACACTTGTCTTGAAGATCCATCCAAGTCCAGAATATTTCCAGTCTTCGAAAAATATTTTGTGATTAAAAATCAAAAACGAACAAAAAAGTTCACTACACACTATTTTTAAATCGCGCACCAAGATTGAATTAGTTAGAAGCACGAGCAGCCACTCTCACCACATGTTTACTTAAACACCGGTGGTTGTAGAGGCGGCGGCTGTAGTTGTTTTTTGCGAAACGCGTCAGACAGGTGTGGTGAAGTGGTGAATATTTAAAGTGGAGGCCTGTTGACGACTGCAGGTATGCGTCGACGGCGGCGGCGGCAAAGTTCCACAAAGTGGATGTATTTGTAGGTGGTGTATATCTGTGTGTATGTTCGGGTGAGAGTGTGCCGACGGCGGCGGTGGCGGGCGGCTGCTGCCGCCGCTGCTCGCGTGTGACGTCTCAACAAGGTCCAGATCTCGACTGAACGCCGCAGCTTCGCGACGCCTGACGTCGCGGCGCGCCATGCGCACATCTCGCCCGACTCGCACACACGCGCGCGCATACACCAACACAGCGACGCACACATCGACGACGGTGGCGGCGGTGGCGGCGGCGGCAGTGGCGGCGCGGCCCACCCACACCCTCCTTCCTGGCATCTTCCACATTAACCCCGGGACACCCCGATTACCTATTCACCGGTTTTCGGAGCCCGCTTTACACAACGCCACCACCGCCCGCCGCCGCCGCCGTGATGGTGCGCACTCGCTCTCAAGCAACGCCGTGCTCCAGTTTTGCGTATTGCGCGTACGATTTGATTTCCGCCCCCCTTTTCGCACCGAGTGGCTCTTGAAACTTGCAACTTTCTATCGCTGATAGATTCTCCCGCAACTCGTCGTAGGACAATCGTGTGTTTGCTTTTGTTTTGCGTACAATGTGTTTGTGGATGTGTGATGGTAAACGCGTAAAAATAACACCGTTTTAACCGAGACCTTGCGCTGGCGGCGGCAACACAACGCATCTTTGCAAAACGTAAACTTTGCCGCATGCCAAAGTGTAATTCAACGCGGCACGTCCTAATAAACACCAATTTGATTCATATTATTGATAGAATATTGAAAATATATTGGAAAGAATTTCTCCATTATTAAATCAAGATATTGCTGGAGGCGGTGTTAACTGTAGACTAAATTGAACAAATTCGGCCGTATTTACCTGTTATCCGCGAGCTTGTTATCTCTGTGATGTTATTCCATTGTTTTTGATTTACCTCTCCCCGTGCTGTGTATTTTCGTACAATTTTTACACGCTGAATGCCGACGGCGCTCTCATTTTCCACGATTTTCCATGTGTCGCAGTAATTTCTCGACGAAAACACAGCCGAGAACGGATGCATAATAAAAATATCCGCACTTATTTCCTCCGGGCGTTTCTCTACGCGCTGCTCTTTGCATAATAAAAAACTTGTTTATAGCCCTACTGATTTCTCTCATTTTTACGCGCGTGCCTAGGGGGCTTGTTTGGTGTCTATTTGAATTTTTAATACGCTTACCGAGGCAGCGCGGAATCTTCTTTCGGTCTTTCGGACTTGGTCGGGATTTTTGGTGTCTCGGACAAATTTGATCATTGCAAACTTCGAAAATGAGAACCTACTTGCAAACTTTACAAATTGGTTTTTGTATACTTTATGTCCCTTTTTGTACATGTGTGTGGTGATTTTGGTTGCCTATGTGCAAATACGTATTTGCTTGGATATGTAGGTGATAGGTATGTGTAGGTGAGTCACCCATGGACTTGCCCAGCGATCCGTTGCGACGGTGCGTATATATATACCTTTTCCACTCTTCGCAGAAACGAATCAGAAACTTTTCGTTTTACCTCTGCGCGCACGCGGCGCGCGTACACCGTCGCCGCCGCAGTTGACGATGTTCAGCAGGAGGACGCACGTTTCGGCTGGTTTACTTTGAGTACTTTACTTGATGTAGTTTTGCAAACATTAGCGTGTCGTCGGGGCGAGCGCGTTAATAATGCAGGATATTGTGAGGCGGCGGCGGCGGCGGCCTGGCGCGGCACAGCACGGCGAACGCGAAATTCGGTTTTCGGGAGATGTGAGAGGGCGAGGATCGTGGCGGACTGAAGAGAGCGCGCGGCGCGCCAGTGGTGGTGCGCGTTTCGGTCGCTACAGCCGCCGCCACGACCGCCTCCCTCTTCGCCAACTAACCGCCACCCCCGCCGCGCCGCGCTCGCAGCGGCAACGCGCATGCTTTTTGAGCGCAGCAGCGCCATGGAATTTTCAGCACGCAATCAAAACGATGTGATTTCCTGTGTGCAGGACCTTGAAAGAAAATACATCAGCCAATATCACGCGAGCCATTTGTATTATTAAAATCTGCATATCGGCTTTTTCGCATCGAACTCGCTTGCCACCGCTGGTGTGTTCTATATTTACATACCTAGATGATTTCATTCACTGTGTGCATTAGCGTTTGTTACATGATGGTGGATGCGCCGGGATAATATATTTTTAGTTTATTTTAAGTTAGTTTTCACTTCCTTTCTGTTATTAAATGAACATTTGTTTTCCTGCATGTACACATGAAAGCGTACCCGTTATATTTTTCTATCTTATATAACAGGGGATCGTAACCTAGGATGGACTATGTTTACGTTATTAATTTTAATTTGTAAATATTAAGGAAACTATAATAAGATATGAAAGGTATAAATATTGCCTACATGTCAGTATATTTCTTAATAAAATGATAACATAATTTAGAATATAAAGAAAATACATGTAAGAAAATTGTATTTTTGGTGCAATAAAAGCAACTCTTCTTTCTCAGGTTGGACTCCTTTTATACAATTATATTTCCTGATGTTTGGGTTCACTTTACCAAATTTTGTGTGCACCCAAATGTGACATTTGATACACCGGACTATGTCGCCTTCTTTTTTTTTCAAGGTCGATGGTTTTGGCAATTTATTCAATATTGGAGGCGGTGACACTTTATAGTATACCTAAACCTTTTCAAAAATGTTGATTGTTCTACTTTGATATACTTCAATAATAATGTCATTGCTTTCACTGTCATTTATAACATTGATATTGGCTTACCCACAGGACTTTGTACAAGACTGTACCTAGTTCAATTTAAACAACCACCACAGGTCCAAACTAAGCAATTTTATAATGGTAAAGTTTTGCATATTGAGGGGATTGCTTATGCAGTTTTTAATTTATTAACCTCAATTGTTTTTTTAAAAAAAGTTTATTTTTTGACTAGTTTTGCCTTTACGTTAGGCTTCTTCAGGAAAAATTCGTTGTTTAAAAAATTTTATGTGAATAAATAACATCACTAAGTAAACAATAACAGATCATAGAACACAACAACAAAAAATCGAAATACGTTGACATTTAAATATTGTTCTTGACATTTTAATAATGTGACAATCACATTAAAATTTTTAAACAACGAATTTTTCATGATGAAAAATAAACTTATTTTTAAAAAACAATTAAGGTTAATAAATTAAAAACTGCATAAGCAATTTTAACCTAATTGACATTATGCTTTATATTAATTTGTATAGAACTAATAGTAATAAGTTTATTTTACACAACTATAGAAGATTAAATTGTTTGTCCAATAACATAATAATTAAGCCGATTACTTACTTTTTTACTCTTTCTAGACGCCTTGGAAGACAAGTAAATTTTTACAAAATTGCTACTCTTTGTTTTGTACTGCTCACAAGTCAACTGAATTTACGATATTATGTTCTTTGGGGACTACGCAATATAAGTTGCTTATATTAAGAATACATTACTTTACAGTTATCAAGTTACTATGGTGGTCTATTCAAGGCAACGATCCAACTTTGGCTACTCTCCTATAAAGCTGACCGTTATTATTTGTTTGTTTATTTTAAATATTGTGCTTGTGAGAAATACTACTTCAAACGTAATTAAGTATACCTTATCAAGTGCATTAATTTATTATAATGATATAGCTTATTGAATACATTTAAGGTTATCTAAAATTTACGAAACATGTTGAATTTTAATTTTTTTTTGAAAAACGATTATATTTCGAAGAATGTTTTATGAAGTTATTCGAAATATTATTTGCTATCCTTGTAGAGTGAAGTTATGTAATTTTCAAAGTTAAACTATTTTTAATTGAAAATGGACGAAATTTATTGAAACATAATTAACTATTTTATTACGACAACATCGAAACATGTTCATATTAAGAGTGTAAATTGAATCATAAGAACTACATTTGGACTGAATTTCATTTCGCACCGGTTGCTTGGCAAGTTGCTAGGCAACGAGTGCAATGTGAATATTTCGTATTTGGTTTTTTGTTTAGCATAATATACTGTTTTCCTGCTAATGGACGACATTGTGAAATAATGTTGTAATATATACATCAGTCCCATAAATTTATTTTGTTTCCTATCAGTTGAAAAAATTTCTTATGAACGTAATATAAATATATTATTCATAAATAACATATTTATACTTAACATATGGGCATAAATAAATAATCATAATTTACTATCTGCCTTCATACTATGAAGTGAATATGAAATCTAACAAAGTCAACGTGATAGCACATAGAAGCAACTGAATATATTCATCATAAAGTCGGCGATAAAACCATGTGCACGATACAAAATCACTGCACCCGGCGCATCCGCCATTTTATAGGATTATGATAAAACTGGAAGTCTGCTGGCTGGCAATTAGATGCGCTCTCGGCACCAGATTTTGCAACGCGTGCTTATGACTCGTTGTCTCAATAAAATATTAATGTCTTCGTGAGTAGTAAAATTGCACGAGTGCGCGTGTGGTGATTAAAACAAATGGAAAGCACAATTAAACGCCGCGGCTCCACTGATGCTGCTGCTGCTTGTGCGAAAGATACGCGTGTTGTGTAATTTATTCGCCTTCGGACCGGGCCAGACCAGCAACAATTATCTGCACCCCTTTCATCCCACACTTTCAAGCGTGGCGTTTTTTACGCCATTTCACAGCGCGAGCGTTGTTTCGCA
Source organism: Drusilla canaliculata (assembly GCA_027574885.2). Taxonomy (NCBI): domain Eukaryota; kingdom Metazoa; phylum Arthropoda; class Insecta; order Coleoptera; family Staphylinidae; genus Drusilla; species Drusilla canaliculata. The sequence goes on along the minus strand of JAODGA020019080.1, from coordinate 4,983 downwards.
TTAAGGACCAATACGCGCGGCGCCGTTGCGCGGGGGGGAATAAATTCAAGTTTATGTAACGGAAACTGATATAAAAATCTATAATTGCCAGCCATTAAACACATTCCATCCGCGGGAGCGCATTTGCCGGTGTTGTGCCCTCCACCACTGCGCAGAGTAAAGCACAAGTTCTGCTGCTTCTTGTGATGATTTTATTGCCGCTTGCTGTGTGCAGTTATCTTGGAATGTTGTTCGTTTTGTCTGGCCTTAATTTCTCTCCGCGTTTGCAATCACTTCGCCTTGAGATAAAGAAATACACGCTGGGGATTTCTGCTCGTCCGAAGGAAAAAAACAGGAAGTATTCCGGAAGAATTTACGCTGGAAACGATTAAACAAAATACTGACTGCAGACCGTTATTTCTGCTGTTTCTTTGAATGCAGTCCTGCTGAAATCTATTTTTATGTATCTCGAATATTCGATAAAAGAATTCAATTCGTTGGAACTGGACTTTTGCCAGTTGGGATTTCGTCTTCACCGCCGCCAACCGCTGTTGGTTTTTAAATCCGTGTAACAATGCGGATTTACTGGGAAGAGCTGTGGCCGGGATCTGCTGCCCCACACACACACTCATACACATTCAGACACATTCAAACACATTCAAACACATCCATACTCATCCAAACACACAGAATCAGTGGAAAACAAGTGGCGAACTGAGCTGCACAGTGAGCCCCGGGATGCAGCGTTGGGGTAACGGGCGATCCGCGAAAGTCGACGCAGAGGGGGGAAGGGGGTTAAGGGGGCTAGCGCGTCGGTTATTGTTGTTGTTGTAGTCGTAGTCGAGTGTGTCCCAAAACGTATCTCAACGTCTCGTCTGCTGAACTAACTGCTCCATCAACTCCAACCTCATAAGCCTCCACCGCCGCCGCCGCCCCTCAATACGCGCCGCTTCACATGCGGCAAACAGACACCCGCCCACCATGCTACATGCGCGGGTGGCGCAAATATTAGTGGAGCGTGTAAACAGCGATAAATTCTGATGATTCCACTGTGTGCAGATGCGACCTTACGGGGAATGCTTTTTTCGGTATTACCTTACTAAATACATTCCAACGATTTATATCTACTTTTATGCGGAAGGTTTTGTTTGTGCTCTTTGTTTCAGGATAAAGTTATAAAGAACATTCTCAGAGTTTCTACTTTATCTTATGATTCCAACATTAGTTATCTACTACTAAAAATTTGGACATCTTATATTATTTGTGGCAATTTAAGGCAACATTTTTCGTTTTAATCTCTTAGATAGATTTATTCGGCGATTTTTTCTGAGAATCTAAGAATCCAGAAACAAAATTCTCTTAGGACATCTAGTTTCATCGCAAAAGTACTTCTAACTTTCACTTTTTAATTAGAAATACGTTGTTTTAGTAGAAACGATCTTTACATATTATTTCTATGTTTTTGCGAGATCACATTTCCAAAATGTCATTCTGTTTAGTTATTGGGAAATGTCTTTGTTGTTGCTCGTTAACACTCCTTCCGATACGTTTTTGTCTAAAAAATAAGTTTGACAACGTTGCAAAACCAAAATCGATAACTATGGAAAAATTGTTACTGTTAATTGTTTATTGTAAATTGCTTACTATTATTAAAAAATGAAACAGCGGCGTGTTGCGACAACAAGCACGACCGGTGTCTAGGGCACAGCCAATCTTTTTTTTTTTAGCATTGTTTTTCATGGTTATTTTAACAATAAAGCGCTTATCAGTAATAACCAACGATGCCACATATACTATTTCTTTACATGAGTTCTGCGACGATCTCATGGGTCGCAGAAGGGTAGTTTTTTTTAATTCATACTAAGAAAAATGCAAAGAATGTCAATATGGAAAGCGTTACCGCTTATCTCTGGCCACCCTGTATTTATCTTTTCTACTACAACCTAACATAAAGTCTATATAGATTTAAGCTTAGCTAATCTCAATGCAGTCTTACCGAACATAACGAAATAGAAAAAACAAACTAGGAGGATCCTAACCTAATCCGAGTCAATCCCATTGTACAACTTCCTGGTCTAACTTATTTGAATCTAAAACAACCTATTCGAATCTAACACAATCTAAGCCAATTTAAGCCAATCTAGCCCAACTTAACCCAACCCAACCCAAAACCAAACCCAACCTAAAACCAAACTCAACCCAAAACCATACCCAACCCAACCCAACCTAACTCAACACAACCCAACCCAATATAAATAGATTAATTGAATTTACATATGAAATCTTATCATTCCTCAATTTTATTACCGTATCCTTAAATTAGTTTATGTTGTTATTAAGCCTGTCCTAGGTTAATATCTCCATCAAAATTTAATAAATTAATATGGATTTAAATAACGTAAATGACACATTTATTGGCTATTCACTTAAAATATTCTCGTGCAAATTGAATTTATCTGCCGAGTTAATATTTCACAAGCTCCTAGCAATACATGCAATTTATAGTGTTTAATCGGCAATATTTCAAAACCTTGCACACTATAAAATATTCTTAATGTGCACATAAATAGCGCGATGATGTCTCCATTATCAAAGACGAAATTAATGAGCCATCGGCAAAGAATATCTATTTCAGCAAATTATCCGAACTTAAAGTACGGCCCGCCACACAAACGCTTTCAGTCTCTTGCGCTCGCGGTATCGACGTCGGCGGCAGAGGCATTACAGCCCTAATTCGAGCGCTGCAAACACATTAAACTTAATTAATAAATCGATTTTCGTTAATATCACCCAGCGCCTCACCCACCGCTTGGCACCAGCCGCCCGTTCGCTATTTGCGTAAAAGTGAATGGCGTGGAAAGCGCGAGTGTTGAGCACGGCAATTTGCAATAAAATTTACGCGACCCAAAATGCTCGCGAAACACGCCACGGCACGCGTTCCCGCACCCCTCGCACACCCCTTTCATAATCCGACCGCCCCGCTTTCAGCGCACTCTTTCGATCGTTTCACCTGCATCAGCTCGTCGGTGTTTACATGTAAATGATTTGCAATTACGCCCAACAACAGCGCTGAAACAATGCGCCAACGGCAGCACAACACCGTAGCCGAACGGCAAACAACAATGTGCATAATTATACGCAAACTATAACTTTCAATTTGGTGGGAGCTTGTTGGTGGTGATTACACCCGTGCGTTTAACGGGTGGTGCGCTAAATGCTGGTAAATAGCGCTCGATATGTTCTCATTTAAATATTGCCGAGGAGAGGGATTACCGCCGTGCGCTCGTAGGCAACCCAACGTACACCACTCCGATTGTAAGTGTAGACTGTGCGTGTGTGGAGGGTGGCGGAATTGGCTCTCACTCGAAAATGGCATACAGTTAACGCTCACACCTCTTCCTCAGTGTTGCTGTCTTTCTCGGCAGGTTTATTACATGTTTCACTTTGGCTACACGCGTAGAAAAGTCGATTTTATTCAAATGGAACGCGTAGCAACGCTTACAACGAGGTTTGACTAATGTCACCTCGCACTTTCCACTCAATAGCCATCGAAATAAATCGCCCCCAGCCAGCCAAAGTGGTATTTGCCGACTGCGAGGGCAAAAAGATGACGATTTGTTTCCAACCGAGTTACGCAGCGCTTTCTCGTATACTAATAGCCAGCACCAGAGCGACTACGATTTAATTAATATAATACGAAATGCTCCAACCGATAATTTAAGTATGGAATACATCAAGCGTTCTGCATGCCACATGATTGAGTGCTTCCTTCGACGGCGGCGGCCTTCGTCGTGTTTTTAAATGTTACGCCTGCGCCCAAATACCACGCGCAAAGGTTAGGCTAATAATTAACCTTAATAAAATGTGTGCCTCGTTTTTGGCGCTGGGTTGGGGAGGGCGCAAAAATCAAAAGCCGCTGCCGAAAGGCGTATGTAAGTTAATTAAGCGAACATCGTAACAAACATTTACCACCGCCAGTGTTTCGTGATGATGGTTCTTATTTGCGCGAATGCAATGCCCGTGCTTATTCTGCTCTTTCGCCGCTGAGGGTGGCTGTGTGCGCGTGTGTACACGCGAGTGTTGAATATTAACGACTGGACTATAATTGCTGCGAAATTAGCATGACGAAGTAATTGCCATTTGGCATTAAATCTCGGGCGCATTTAAAGCGAGCTTAACTTTAATTATAAATTTAACTGTCTTCCGCAGATGTATCTGCATGCCTTATGATTTATAAACTTTACGGTGCACACCACCTCGCTTGCGGTTTTATATTCCATTATTTCTTGTTTTGTTTGCGTAGTTGTTGCAATAAATTGGGTTATGTTGATGTACACGTATAAAAGGTTGATTTTGTTTGGTCGTCTATGTTATGCGTAATTGTAGTTTTACTGGTTGGTTTTACTATCACAACCTGGCAGCAATAAAATTAAATCAGCATTTAACCATAACATGACTCTAAATTAGTGCAACCTGACTAAATCATGAAATGGATTAAACTTTTAACTATTTAGTGGTTGTAAAATTAGGTTGCTTTTATATTGAGTTTTTAACATTAAGCAATTAGAAATATTGTGAAAATATTACAATATTAAAGTTACGCTTAAATGTTGAAATATGAAAACTTATTATAACAGCGCCAGTTACAACCATAGATTGAAAGTTAGCAAAGCAGCATTTTATATTTATTTATAGATGCAAAATAATGGGTTAATAAATTTACAAATCGTAAATTTACGATTTACAAGAATTACTTTATAGTTTCGAATATTTTACTTGGTCTTCAATTCAATGTAGTGTGGAAATTATTTGTATAGAGTTTGCTGGGAAACCGAATTCCAAAGAGACTGATGAAGAGTCAAAGACGCCAAATTCTTCAAAACTTTTAGTTAAAAGTTTTTGTAAAATAATTTATCTTTAATATAAAAAGGCAAGAAAAAATATAACTGAAAATATTTAATTTTATTGCCCGATTACTTACATAACGAAGTAACGAAGTAGATT
>JAODGA020019052.1:0-13735 GCA_027574885.2 Drusilla canaliculata | reverse complement strand
ATTATAACCGAAGAAAATGTACATTACCTTTGACGTTTGTCAAACTTGTTGCAAAATTTATAATGCTTATAATTGATAAGAGGTTATTAATTATAGTAAATTGTATTCATATTTAGTAGCAACAATACTTCCTAACAGAACTATGGTTTTGTGTATGTGAGAGGTTGGTGTAGAGTTTAAATAGATGTTGATAAGATTACTCACAGGTGTAATCATGCGCTTGTTGCAAGCTTGTCGCGTGTGTAATCTAATCTGAAATAATCCGAAATTCTTTCCAAATTTCTTTGTTTGCATTTGCAGCAGCAGTGGCTCGTTCGAATCTCGGCAGTTTTCGGAGCGAGAGTCCCACCAAGCGCGACGCTTGCGCTCTTCGAAACCACCACATTCCATCAAAGCTGAGCAGAGCAGATACACACATACTTCACATACACGAAAGCGGATAGCAGTGTGTTCACTGTGTTCATTGTGTAAGCGTGAAAGTAAACTCGGGCACTGCGCGCTGCGCGCAGTACGCGGATATCTCGAAAAGTTGTCGCTTGTGTTTGGCTGGCCGCTGCGTGCTATGCCGTCGACGACGAATTAGCGCATTGCCGTGTCAGCGTCATCAAATCCATCCAAAAGGTGCGAACGAGGACAAATTAAATGCACGGCTAGGCGGTGGTAGCCTGTTTGTTGGATCAGCCATCGCAGCGCGGCCCAGGTGTATCTGTATCAGGTTCTGAATCATCGCAGTCCGTGCTGACGGTGCTGCAGACTGTGCTCGGCGAGTGGTTTGTACATTCATCGCTGTGTGTGCAAGACGCTGGTGAAGAATAGATTTTATGGGAGCAGGCAAAACGGCGTTGTCAACAATGGACGTCGTGTTGATTGTTTGAGATCCTCACCGAAAATTTCTGGGAGTGAACGTAAGCGGACTACTTCTTGCACGTTTTTGGGGCGGTCGGTGCTGCACGATGAACGGGTTGAGCTTCAGCGAGCTGTGCTGCCTGCTCTGCTGCCCGCCGTGCCCCAGCCGGATTGCGGCGAAGCTCGCCTTCCTGCCGCCGGAGCCGACGTACAACTTCATCGCCGAGGTGAACGGCAAATACGCCGTGGAGCTGACGGCGCGCGCCGAATGGCAGTTCAGCGATCACGACAAGGAGAACGTGGAGGGCTTCTACACGCGCACGCAGCGCGGCAACAAGATCGCGTGCGTCTTCGTGCGCTGCAGCAGCACCGCGCGCTTCACGATCCTCTTCTCGCACGGCAACGCCGTCGACCTGGGTCAGATGAGCACGTTCTACCTGAATCTGGGCAGCAGCATCAATTGCAACGTGTTTGCGTACGATTACTCCGGGTACGGGCAGAGTGGCGGCAAGCCGTCGGAGAAGAATCTTTACGCGGATATTGAGGCCGCTTGGCAGGCATTGCGCACGCGTTACGGCATCAGCCCGGAGAACATCATTCTCTACGGGCAGAGCATCGGCACGGTGCCCACGGTAGACCTGGCGTCGCGCTACGAGGTTGGCGCGGTGATCCTGCACTCACCGCTGATGTCGGGTATGCGCGTCGCGTTCCCAAACACAAAGCGCACCTGGTTCTTTGATGCCTTTCCCAGGTAATTGGGAGAGCAAACATTCCATGGTTTGGGTTGGGGTTGATTGTGTTTGTGTTTTGTTGCAGTATTGATAAAGTTCCCAAAGTTACTTCCCCAACATTGTTGATTCATGGCACTGAGGATGAGATTATAGACTTTACACATGGAAGGACGATCTTTGAGCGCTGTCCAAAGGCTGTGGAACCACTTTGGGTTGAAGTAAGTACAACAAAACCACTCTAAGCTTTGAACCTTTCATAAACAACTACCTCAGTTTATCATCATAATATTTGGGATGTCTAACCTCAATTTGTAACTGCTTAGTTGTAATCCTAGACTGATTACCTAACCTTGAATAATGAATTTTAACCCCACTAATGACAGTCACTAATAAAATTATAGTGATTAATATAACTTATAACAGCTATTGGTTTTAAGCAATATGAGTATAATAACATAGTTCCAATTTACATTATCTAGTTTAGACAAAATGCGAAATTATGTTATTTTGAAAGCAAACCTTATAACATTGAGGTGTCTAGATTTAGCATCCTAATAATCATCTAAACACTTTCTCATTATGTTTATTTACCTTCATTTAGAACTACCAATAATATCTGACCCAATGTATGTGTTACAATTATTTCATGTTAATCAACTACAAATAATCTAATCTTATGTATACCATTCTTACAATCTTCTTATTTCTAAATATTTGAAGCTTTTTATCTAATTGCTTATTGCATTTTCTTCAATTGTTAAACTGATAATGAATATACAAGTATTTATGATTCAGTGTTCTAACTTCAAAAAACTTGTACAAAACGAAATGATAAATTATTCTAAATTTGCGTTTGCTATTATTGCCATCTAACTAGAGTATTGATTTATAATAACTAACCTCAACTTTATTAAACCTATGTTATCTTTGGTATTTTTATCTGATATCTTAATTTACTAATAATTTAATTGTTTTATAAATTGGAAAAATGGGTTATTGTCGGCGCTTTTCGTTTATCTAAATCGATCATTTAGAGTCTTCAATTTGTTTACTATAAATTAGAAGTTATATTGCTTGTTTGATTTTTGAGATTTGGGTATTTCTCAAGTCTAATAAAAGCTTTTTGGTTATTAATAGTTGTTAGTTGGTTAGTTAGTTATATAATTGATAGTTGATTGATAGTTATTGATATTTTATTCTAAAAACTGTTCTGCAATTGCGAAATTTACTATTTTTTTACATTTTTTCAAGGGTGCTGGCCATAATGATGTAGAATTATACCCAGCGTACCTCGACCGACTGAAGAAGTTCGTCAACGTGGAGCTGGTCAACTGACATCAGCTCGCCGGGGCGGCGACGGCGCCAGCGGCGGGTGCTGGCACGACCACCAACGCCGCCGCCGCAGTAGCAGCCAACGTCGTTACGTCGTCGACGCTCAGTGCGGCGACAGCAGCGTCGGCGGACGTCGGCGAGCATACGAAGAAGACGCTGGGCGCGGCGTCGGACTCGCCGCCGGCGGAGAAGCTCTTCTAGCCCAAGCCGGTGGGCCCGGCCGCCGACCGGCCGGAGCCCGCCTCCATCCGCGTGCCAGCCGGCCAATCGCCGCTGCACCTGCAGCAGCGCATCGCCACCAGCGGCAGCAGCGTCGCGTGCAACGGTGGCAGCCTGTCGACGTGCGTGAGTGCGTGTCGGTGTCCGATCCTGGAGACTACCTGCTAACACGCCACCGTCAGCAACGCCACAGTCATCCGGCTGCAAACTGGCACTATCCCCTTCTTGATCCAGCTGCTCCCCCACCTCTATATAATCCACAATAAAACGTAAATAATTTTAACGGGAAAACTAAATTCCTAGCAATTTAAAACAAATTCTTAAACTAAAACAAATCATAAACTACGGTTTATATTCACGTACAAGTGAGTCTAACAATAATAATTCTTAAAACACAAAATCTCGCGCGTTGAGTACGTGCTGGAATGATCACTGCATTTGATCGGCCGAGTGACAATCTTTTTTTTTTCTTCTCTATCTGAGTGAGGCAATAGGAAGTGCAAAACGCGAGCGAATATCAATTGTAATTGAGCTTAACCGACTTGAGTCAGCAGTTTGCACGCGTATACGTTGTCACAATCAATCCAAACGCTATCATTCGCTAATTACTTGCTAAGTTTCATAATCATAATCAAAACTACTGCCGACTGCTGACTAAGAAAAAAGTAAAAAAGAAGGGAAACGTAATGATCTCAGAATTGTTAATTTTCGGGATTTCTTAGCGGATTTGTAAGTTAAAACATTGAATGTGCAATCAAAGTTCTAAATTATTGAACAACAAAAGCGAAACAAAAGTACAGCGTAGAAAAAATGCAATTTCAAGGCGTAACTTGAAACTTTCTTGATGTTTACATTGCTGCGCAGCGTTTAAGGTTGTGCAACGCTTCACATAACCTACGCATTGGGGTGAAAGTGAGGTTATTGCTGTTTGGAGGTTATGCAACCGGAACGCACGCATTATGTTCTATATTTTGTGTAATATTTACTAGTGATAACTGTTTTCTTTCTTCTTCATGTTTCTGTTTCACTGTGAAACGTTTGAGTGAGACGTGGCGAAATGTTTTTTGTTTATATATATAAAAATGGCACAAGTGAACAAATTCTAATCTTATTCATTGCATTATGTATCTCAATAATCGATATGTGAATATTGCTCAAGGATGTTCGAAAGAATGGTTGATACATTCACCACGCATGATCAAAAAATAACGTCGGATGCGTGAACGCAATGAGACTGCCGTTGTTTACTTTCGATCGCATCGTATTTTTCATGCATCATGATTTCACCCCGTGAGTGACGTGTGAGTGTTGTTGTCGATTACAAATACTTAATTACGTTTAGAAAGATGAAGTGCTTGTGATTTTCCGTGTCTTGTATGGGATCGCTTACAATCACTGGTAGTGTTTCTGTTTAACTCTTGTTTTACTTCCTCTTCTATGTATAAATGATCGAAAATGTTGATAATACGATTGCTAGCAACCGATACAGCAATGCATCGAACTGAATCTTAATACAATTATCTTGTAAAACATCTTTGTACTACTGATAAGAGTTTAGCTTAATTTAAATTATGGATAAATATATAAATATGATGTAATATTATACGAAGACATGGACTTTATTAGGTTGTTTTATAATGCATATAATATACATATTACATACATTTAACACGTAATTAAGGATTTTAGATAAACGAAATTAAAAATTGATGATACTATGGACAGTTTGAGGATACGGCGTTGATGAATATGGAATAAAGTACGATTTGAGGAAATTATCTATCTAATTTATCAAATGCATTTTGAGATTAGAATTACTTTGACTGGTATAAGACAACTTCGTCGTCATGTTACTACAATTGTTTAATTTACAACAAGGGTTAGAAAAAATATGTATCTGGTGTAATTGACAAATCGTTAAAATATAACTATTTGCCAATTGCGCTAAAAGAACAATTAATTACAAAAATACCGCAACTAAGCAACAATTTAGAATTGAACAGCATTTACTTGAACCTCATGACCAGAATCATTAATGCATTTGATTATAACTTGAGGACGCTATCATTTCAATAATTTGTAAATTACATTCATCAAAACGTTTTTCATGAGCATTTGTGAATTGATACTGATACTCTGATTAGCATTTACATTAATCTAAAGAAATTACTTAAAATTATTCTGTTATTGCGTTAAATCATTACGGTTTGAGATACTATCAAAGTATTCAAAATATGCAAAAATAAACAAACGAGCTGTGTGTAACAAAAGTTCTAAAATGAATGTACTTACCATATGTTTAGCAAGATAATGAGAATTACATTGTTAATCAATTAAGTCTGTAGGGTGCTAAACATTTTCTAATCATGTTTTGCACCTCGATATACAAATTTTCTGCATATCGATATGTCATTTTTAATATCATATCAGTTTGTGTTGCTGCTTAACATTAATTGCTGATTTCTGTATAAAACTGTATCATTTATTTCGACAATTAAAAGATTTATAATTACCCACTACTTTTTAACAGTTTCGAAGCATTCAAATGATTTAACCTTTAATTAATCAATGATTTAACCTACAAAATAAGGTAGTATATGTAAATAATCAGGCATATCATACTCACTGTTAGAACTACGATTAAAAATGTTGACTTTGATACAACAATCAAGGAATGTCAATGATTTCAAGAACATGTGTCATGGCATTATCACATCGTGGCTATCAAAGACGAACATTCATCGATAATTCATTAGTAATCAGTAGCCATCGTTAAGGTTATAAATATTAGTGGCCGACAATTATTGGTTTAGTTCCCTCTGAGAAAGTTTCCTAACTTGACATCATGAACAATCCTCGATGTTCGATGAGTTTTCATTATCCTCTAATGGAGGTTTCGAAGAGCTACGACGTTATCAGTGAATCCGATTTGCGCGTTTCTGGAATAGATAGCTCAGAATCCGATGACGATTTGCCAAAATTGAGAACAACGACGAAATGGCGCGACTTTTTTAGGCGTAAGAAACTTAGTGATGAAATAGCGACAACTCCTAATGGTTATTGGGACATTTCGTCTGAGCAATTTGCATGCGCGTTGAATTTGAAGCCACAGTTCCGGTTCTCCACAAGTTCGGTTTATTCAAATATACCATCCAGCAAAAGCGATGAGGCTTTAAACTATAACTCTATCGAATGTGAGCCGCGCTATAAACCGCTTGTAAACACAACCAATGTTGATAAGGATTCCAAAGTGAAAGAGAAGAAACGATTGCGATTTTCATCAATCAAACAACTGAAATCGGTAAATATTCTTAAATTTACTTTAGAGAAACAATAATCCACGCTATTCATTCTTTTATATATCGTTATGTATTATTTTAGTTGATTCCCCTAAAATCGCCTTACATTGATATCAAAATATTAATTATTGGTGATAAATATTCAGGTAAAACTGCAATAATCGAGCGTTTTGTTTACGGAACATTCACAAACACAAACTCCATAAAAACGACTAGCTACGAAACAAAGCTAATGAAGTTGCATAACAACAAGCAATTTTGTTTGCACATCTTTGAAGTTACAGGTAATTACCTGTATATATATATCTAATCAATACACCGTTGATATATTTATGACTTCAATATAGGAGATATTAGTAACTCAGTGGTTTCACCAACATGCGTTTCAAACGTAATTGGTGCCCTGATTGTATGCGATATTAATGAAACAAAAGCGTTCTGTTCGATAAAAAAATGGAAACGAAATGTGGACGCCAAAGCAAAGCAAACCAAATACGGTGAAATTCCTTGCATCTTACTGGCTAATAAGGTATTGATTCTTTGTGTTATCAATTCAATATGCCACCGACTGCAATAATCCTCGTTTCCAGTGCGACTCTGTACAAAGTAATTTCAACATGTGCGAGTTGGATACGTATTGTTCGCAGCAAGGAATTCTCGGATGGTTTGACACATCGGCAAAGAATGATTTTAACATCAAAAATGCTTTTGTATACCTGATGCAAGCTGTTATAACCGCGCAGCGAGGACTTAAGTCATCGATTTTGGTGGGTGATAATAAGCGCAAGTATATTATGAATCATTTCAGCTTTGGACTTAGAAGAAGAAAAGTTTTGTTTGATGAAGAAAGTACTACAATGCTTTAAGATTATTTAATTTTTGTTGTTGTTAAACTTAGTGACGCTTAATATAGCTTAATGTTTTAAAATAAAGTTTTAATAATAAATTATTCCTCAGAAAAAGATTTTACCATATCAATTATTTACTGATTTATTGGAATTTGTGACAAGAAAACTAACAAATATATCTTTACAAAAAACTTTAAACGTGTTTTTCTCAAAACTACAATTTTCAAATTGTCCTGAATGATATCTCAAGTTAAACTAAATCAATTTACTTGAATGTTCTTATACTAACTGGTTTAAGTAGTTACACTGAGAAATGAATATAGTGGTGGGTAGTAATATACTGTGCGTCATAGTACCCTTGGGAGAAAATGATTCATATGAAAATGTACCATCAAGTGAAAATCAAATTTACGCATAACACAAACGCAAATTTAAAATTCAAGCATTACGCACGTTATGTATGTACTGTTGTTTAAAATTTTATTCACCCTTGACGTTTAACGGTGTTTGACTTTCTTACGTTTTTTTTTTTAAGGCATATTCATTATTAATATTTGTGTTTGGAAGATGGTAATTTGTTTCAAAAACGCTTGACTTATTTCTTAACAGTGTAACAAATCTTTAAAAATTCTTATTGAAAAATGTTTACTTATATTTTGTATCCTGCGTTTTTTAGATTCTCTCATTCTGCATTATTCGTCTCCAGTTCAAGGCTAAATAGCTTACGTTGACTTATTCTGTCATAGCTGGGAAACGGTGCTTTGCGTGCCTACCACTCTGAAAGGTCATTGACTTTCTAACGTTTTTTATAGAGGTAAACATAGATTTATTTAACATTTGTTTTGTAGATAGCAATTTGCCTCGGTAATACTTATATAATAATAATAATTTGCTTCAGAATTGATTGAGTTCATCATTTGACAAGTTTATAAAAAAATGTGTGTTTCAAAATTCCAATGAGTTGGAATTATTTGACAGATATTTCTTTTTGAAACCGTTATTTTACCAAACCATATTTTTTGTGTTTTGAGCTCTCCTGAAATTCGCATTTCTACAATAGCTCCTTAAATAGAATCAGGTTACAATATATTTATTTGGTTAACGTATAATTTCATTGAGGTTATAAAAATTTAACTATGGAGATAGACCAATAAATTGAAGTAATAAATTGAAAAGAAGAAGACGTTCTACTTCTGAAATATGAAAACATAATTTCTAAACTCAATATTTATTCAATTAATAATAACAAATGACAAAAAATCATACAATAATAAGTGTGTTATGGGCATGTGCTGATTGCCTATCAGGTTGTTTGCTTACCATACTGTTTTCATTTTTACATAGTAGTTAAATAAAGCCACATACGCGTTGTCAGCTTGCTTCAAGAATTATTAAGGTATCACAAGTGATTACTTAAGTTACAATGGATGTGTCGTGTTCAGGGGGGAGGTCAATGGGCATGTGTGAATCATGAAAGCGAATTATGAATGAACAACAAGTATTTCCTAGATGCATAATCCTATCAAAAGTTGTGTTTAGTACTCACTAGACAATGACCTGTAATACGAAAACGTGTGTTTGGGATTGTGGGAGGAGCAAATAGCGAGGGCGTTGCTTAGTTGGCGCTCCCGGCCTGTCCCTCACGAGTTCCCATTGGCAATCTTCAGCGTTTGGCCGGGCGGCTTCAGCAGATCACAGAATTGTAGCAGCGCCTCGCGCAGCGGTCGCGACACCTGCGTCGACGACGTCGTCGTGCACTCGACCAGATAGGGATAGAGCGAAATCAGTTGCTCCCAAGCCGCACTATCTTCTGAACATTCACCGATATTATCATTATTAATCATTATCAAATCATTAATAACAAATATAACAACCAAATAAAACCCACTTACCGAGAGTTTGCGTTGACTTCTTCATAGAAATAATAACCGTTGTAATAGCCTTGAGTACAAACGAAATCTCTGAAAGCCTATATCTGCAACAAACGTAGGCAACATCATCAAAAAATATCGAAATTCCACTGCTATTCCAGTCTAGTACAAAATTCCAAATGATCTGCAAACCTACCTTGGCAGAGGGCATTTACCACTTTGTTTTTCATCGTCGATGTACTTCTTCAACACTTCTTGGAAGCGATGTAGTAACGCTGTTACTGCTAAGCGGCCTGCTAACCCACCTTCATCTTGACCCTCAGAATGGTTAAAGATCTGCGGGTGTACTTCACCATCAACAAGAGAAAATTGTAGTAGTGTTTCAAAACATGTCTTTGCAAACTCTTCCCGAAGGGTAAGCTCAGTTTCAGAGTCCATATTTGTATTCGTTGCTGAGTGAATTGATCCGCGGTTCAAGAGAACCACCACTTTTAAAATAAATTCTTTGGGAATGCAGTTCGAGTAGGGTAGAACTTGGGTCCGAAGTATTTCAATCAACTGGCAATCGGTTGCTTCGTCGGAGACAATTTCGTCGAGTCCTCTATCAGGTGGCATACATCTGGAAAATTAGAGGTTATGTAGTACCTATCGTATTAACACTATTAACCTTTGCTAAGATCTCCATTACAATCTTCTCATAGAAAATAAAATAATATATATTCGTGCGATAAAATGATTAGACAATTTCGAGAGGGTTTGTAAATTTAGTAATCAAGAAGTGACTGCAATTTGTAAGCTAAAAATGAACTTACAGCTAACTAACCTAAAATACAAAGATATATTGTACAAAATGCAAAAGTCTGTAATAAATAATAATAGATTTTATTCTACTTGCCTAATAAACGAATAAAACGCTTGCTAAACAAACTTGTTCGATGTAAAAGATCACCGAATTATCATCGAAGTCACATTGACGTTTTCTTTACTTCATTTTGATAGATGACAATTTAGGTTATGTTTTAAAAAGACCGTTAATTTAATTGAACCAACTGATTTTAAGATTAATTAATAATGCTGTAAATTTTGATTTACTTACGTCTTGGGAAACAAATATTCATTCAATGTCAACGCCAACTGATCCCACATCTCATTATTATTGGTATTCCGTAGCGTCCGCACGACGGGCAACCCAACCTTAAGTATAACTATAAAACTAGTCGCTGCCATCTTCCACGTGCTGTTCGATGGGCACGCGTACTTCAACGACAACGGCAGATGCAGCGCCTTGATGATATCCGTCAGCACATCGTGCTCAATCACCTCTTCATTATCAGCAGTCGCTTCGTATAAATTAACCACCGTCGACAACGCCTTCTCACCAAACGGTATATAATTTACCGTAAATAACTCAACGGCAATGCGCTCGCTCTTGATCTGCGTAGGTGGACTGCAGCTAAACTTACTGAACGTAAGTAGCTGTCGAAAGATGCCTGGCAGCATACGGTTCTGTTTCCTACCAATTGCCTCTTTTTGCACCAACTCAATCGCATTTAACGCACCATCGTGTAGGTTTAAATCGTTCGCAGATACAATGAGATACTGACTCGTTTCGCCGAAAATCGGCACGCTTACGGCGTTCGTCAGTACCGCACACAAACTATCCAAATCTTGGACAGTAAACTCATGTCGAACATGCTGGAATACATGCGGGAAGATCTGCACCAACGCAGTAAGAAACCCCTGACTAGGTAGATAAACATCGTCACCATTTAGGGTACCTTCAATAAGGGGTACAGTTATTTCCGTGCCAATTTTCACCCAGACTTTCCACGCGTTCGTCCAAATGTCTCTATCATCAGCACCGACCGATGTTGCATCGGGCTCCTTAAAATAGAGAATCTCTTGGAATGACTTCAAAGCTGCAATTGACACCTCGTTGTTTTTCGCCAACGCGGAAATTTCAATAAAATTCAAAAGTACCGACCATGCCCTGGGAAAATCGCCCAACTCTTGCAGCATTTGTCGTTTCGTATTAAAAACCCTGGCAACGCCGGATAAAGTTAAAACCTGTGTCTCAGCCCACTGTTTCTGTGCAGTGTTCCGCGTATGATGAATCAAAATATTCACACCGGTATCCACCTTCTCCGTACTGGCGGACCTGGAATGATGGTGCACCCGTTCTAGAAGTGGGAACAATACTTGCCAGATCACCGCCTGCCATGTAGATTGTTTCAAGAGGGCACCATGCGCCGAAATTGTCGAGAAGAGTGTTTGACTTGCAGATTTTCGCACTGCAGGACGACTATCAACACAAAGGTCACCCAGTCGACTGTATAGACACATCCATAGTTTATCACAATTCGACATGTTGACAATTCCGGGGAATTCCGGAAAGACATTCGCATCCTCGCTGAGAATCACGCTGAGCTTCGGTTGGTACTGATGAAAGTAATCCGAGATGTTCCACATAAGTCCAACGGCCGTCAAAGAGATATTCAACTCTTGAGTTTGTGAGCCAAACTTCGCAACCGTGTCAACACAGAGTGGCAAACACCTCCATGGCATTACCGGTAGGAAGTCCGTAATTACTAACTGTAGGCATTGGAAAGCTAAACGTATCAACGCTTCGCCATGATGTTCATTAACTGCTCCAATTATACCGATTACCAGCGGCCAGCCGTGTTTGAGTGTCTCGCCAGCTCCGTGCAGGATTTCCAGAACGCAGTCAAGTTGACGGGAGCGGACATCACCATGGGGTACTGAAGATAACTCACTCAAAGGCCCCAACAAGAGTGTTTGCAGTTTCTGGTTCTCTTTGAGAGGTACTTCGTGTTTGTATAAAAGCGCAGCTTTAACAAGATATGTGACTGCCTCGACACCCCATTCGCGCATACGCATATGTGGATGGCGGCATACCTCCAATAGATGATTGGTCAAAGGACGCCATAGCACTTCAATCCGACTCATGTTGACTATACCAGTTTCAAGCAATTTTGCAACGGCAAATAATGAAGGCTCGCGATTGTTGTATGCCAGCTCCATCGCCTCTTGGGAAAGCTTACACAATGCGTTGATAAGATGATGCAGAGCCACATCATCGAGATATTGGCTCGACTCGAAAAGACGACTTAACATAGTTGATAGCACGGGCAGGTCGGCCATTACAGACGTGGTGATAATCGAGTTATTGTCATTCATACGGCCTGCTTTCAAACTACCTCCCGTTGATGGTTTCAATCCGAGAATCCACACAAGATGTTGCAAAGTAGTAAGGACAAGATGCCAGGATGTCCCCAGTATACTCCCATGACAATGCGCAAGCGAGAGCAATGTACGCATGCTCTGTAAGTTCTTCGCTGTAAGCATCACAGGACCTTGTGGTGTGCCCACGGGTACAGCCGACGTGGGCAGCGGTGTACCTACAGCAACAATCTGCTGCTGTTGCCTATAGTCATCGGCCTGGCTCTGGCAGGCTACATTGTCAATCGCGGTGGTCCTTAACGACGCACCAGGTGTGACTGCGTTCAACACTGTCAGCGCATAATGTGGTGGTAGAGAAGACTTACATATAGCCGTAATGAATGCATCACGTGGGGTATGTAAATCTAATGATCCACACAACGCCGCAAAGGTTTGATTGCTCTTCAAAATGCGTTCGGTCACGCCTTCATCAGTGCTAGCTTCCATTAGGGGACTCAACGCGGCGAGCAATCCACACCAACTGGATTTGATCAATTGACAATGTAGTTCCCGATTGGCGGGTGAGGTTATTTCTTTCGGGGGTAGGTCCTCCGGGGCAACGCCCTCGGGTGGTTCCTCAGGATGGGTCGGCCCAATGCTGATCTGCAGTGAGCGGATGATTTCGAGGAGGCATGCGTAGGCAACTGAAATACCATAGCCATCAGGGATTATTGGAGGTTCCGTTTTCTCTAGCATTTCCAAACTGTAAAGATAAACAGAGTCATCAGATGTAAAAAAATTATTATTATAGTGATGCTACAATTTTATATGTTAATAGAACAGTTTTTGTAAGGTAATTTCAAATCAGATTCATAAGGTTGGTGGTTTACCTACAAATAATGCCAATATAATCCGTAATTTGCCTATTAGACCGGTGATATCCTTTGTTGGTTCTCCAACATATTTATTAGCAAAGTGGCTCAGTCATGAAATCCCAACCTTAATAAACTTTGATAAATCTTATGGAATTAAAAATTCATTCCATCTTACAGAACTACTTAAAGACTTTTGTGTTTCTGATACCATGATTATTGCCTCTTTTGATGTTGTCAGTATATTTACTTCCATTCCAGCCAGTGACAGCCTGGGCAACTTTGTTTCAAGATGTGCCAGCGCCAATGTTATTTCTGAAATTTTTGAAGATGTTTTCTCCGCCCTAAGATGTGCTTAAGCCAAGATTTTTTCATGTTCAACAAAAAATATTACAAACAATTAGATGGTTTAGCAATGGGCTCCCCCATGAGTCCATTAAGTATTCATGAATCATCTTGAAACAGAGTTGTTCA
Organism: Drusilla canaliculata; assembly: GCA_027574885.2. Taxonomy (NCBI): domain Eukaryota; kingdom Metazoa; phylum Arthropoda; class Insecta; order Coleoptera; family Staphylinidae; genus Drusilla; species Drusilla canaliculata. The sequence continues at coordinate 63 of JAODGA020019052.1, read as the reverse complement.
GCAGTAGCATTGATTTGGTTCGGAAAATTAAGTTTTGGAGAAGATACGTGGATGATATTTTAA